>JANAVB010037416.1:4636532-4781532 GCA_029216955.1 Iris pallida
GTTTCATTATCTTACTTTATTGTTTACTATCTTTTGTGTTCCACATTCCAGACTTCATTATTTGAGACCCCTCGACGATCCGGTCGCGAGCATTCTTTCATGTTCAATATCATTTCATTCACTCCTGAATGCCTATTTGATAGTCTTTTATCCAAAACTCATTAAATCAACCGTGTTCATGCCTTAACACTAAGTCTGTACATTGTGCCTCAACAGACTTATGTTCTACGCGACGCTATCGCCCAAGTCATAATTATATGACGGGCCTTGGGATCGTGGGACTATTAACTTGACAACCGCAGATAGGGCGGACAACACTTAGATTTACTTAGGTCGACCGGCATAACTTTGCCCTAGCATACTCAAGCCTACAACTTAACCCAGGGATGAGCAAAGGCTATGCTAAGCCTTGCGTTACGAGACGTGCATGCTTTATCGGCATTACGCGGCGGCCTATGTCTTAGGCAAGTTCGCGTGTCGGGACAAACGACGGGACCGTGCATGCTTTATCAAGCGTTTACGCAGGCGACGCCTATGCTTGGGCTATTTCAAGTGTTGAGGCAACTTACATCTTAGGCTAACGTCCTTCTCCCAAGCCACGGGACGAAGGATCGAGTGTCATTTGAAAACACGCTGAGCCGACTTAAGCAGACCGTAGGACCAATTTCTATGTTCTAAGACATTCCGACGGATCGGATTATTCCCGAGCTATAGGGTGGTCTCTTTTATTAAGCCTAACTTGTGCAAGTTAAAAACATACGAGTTATTAGGTGAAGGCAAAGACGAGGCGAGTTCACCGAAACTGTCCCATCTGACGAGCGGTCGCTTGACCGAGCAATGTCTTCGAGTCGCCGTTGTAAGGGTAAGTCTGAATGCCTTCAGCGTTTCGATTCCTCCGATTGACTTTGCGGGACGGGGCACTACACTTATTGTATGGAACATCCAGTGCGGCATCGAGTAGAGTCAAGAGTGATTTGATTGGTTGTGGGCAACTCTTGAATTGAAACGAAGCAAGTGTCCAGAGGAAATTGAGCCTAGAGCTCAGATACCAGTTTGTCACGCCCCGACCTGAAATCACCTGATTGCCTTGCGTCGATTCGATTCTTTAGAATCTTCGAACCAACTCAATGTTTTCCCTCGGGCCAACTTAACACTTGCATTGATATTACTCGATGCTTTCCTTGGGTCGACGTAACTCTTTGTATCGATTTACATTGATGCATTTCTCGGGCAACGTAACTCTTGCATCGATTCACATCGATACGCAATCGGGTCAACGCAACTCTTCGAGTCAACGACTCAGCATAATGCACCGTGCGGAGCAGGGCATTACAAGGCGGAGGAGTTGGCGGAGGCGGCGGCGGATGAGGAGGAGGGGCTCCGCTGCCTTCTCCTTCGACGACGGCGGGGGCGAGGAGGAAGTTTCCCGTGAGCAGAAGATCCAGTACAAAATAGGACTGCAACTAAGTTGGCAGTACTATTTTATGTTAGGACTGCCAATTTAGTTGCAGTCCTATCGGACTAGTCCCAAGCAAAGAAAATAAATGGCAAATTTGTAATTTTTTGGAAAAAAAATTGGGCTACCCCTAGCAAAAAGTAATGTGCCCTTAGAATTAGCCTTCTGTTTTATGTTTATTACGCAGATTTTTCCTAGTTCAAAAGTAAATCCATTGACATCTCCTATGTTGTGTTAAATACACGAACCATCCCAAAGTTTTATAATTATGTAAAATATTTTACACTGACCACTCCTACTTTAAAAAGAATACAAAGGACAGATTTTAAACTATGAGAGGTCTACTTAGTAAATACAAAACATAGGGTGTTAGTGTAAATAATCCTTTATTTTGGGTATTACAAATGACAAACTGAAAAGTACACCTACTATCAAATCCTTAAAAAAGAAAAAAAATGGAAAAGAATTTTCATCTGGAGGTCGGACACAGTTAATTTCTAATTTCCATCAATGGGCTAGCAGGGCTGTTTATGGCCGATTAATCCTGATTTTAGGAGTGTGTTTGGACTCAAATTCAGATCTCAAAGAGAGTTAAGGTCACGTCACGTGTTTGGTTGTAGACAAGATTCACTGTAAAATAGTATGAACAATAAATTGTGTCTGCCACTACTTTTTCATTTGACATCTGAAGTTCCTCCTCCTCCGAAGTGGTTTTTGTGAAGTGTGAAATCCTCGTATTGACATCATGGGTTTGGATGATATAATCCTCTCTGCTTTAACATTTTCAATTCATAAGAACTACAATAGATATACTTTCCAACTCACTTTAACAACCATTCAAATACCAAAAATTAAAAAATTCAGAAAATTTGTTTAAACGATACAAATTTTAATAAAATTGGCTAAAGATAAGAAGTTTGAAAATTTGAAAATAAAATAATTCTGACAAACCGTCTGGCGGAAATTGGGCATGTCCAATTTCCACCAGACGGTATGGCTGAATTTGAACATTTGGTTTTTTTTTGGTTTACTTCGGTTTGGTTTATCTTTTTGTTGATTGTTTTGGTTTAAACTTTTAGTTTAGTTTAATCTATAGGTAATTGTTATTCATATAATAATTATATGAACTAATAGATTTTATTATATCTATAGTAATAAATAATAATAAATTATATATATATATATATATATATATATATTATATATATATATATATAATAATATATTATAAAATTATATATATGTGTGTGTGTGGTGTGGGGGGGGGGGGGGGGGGGGGTGTTTAATAACTAATTAATTAGTTTGTGGTTATAACTAATTAATTAATTAATATATACAAATTAATTTGTATATAAGTACATATATATTTATTTGTATTAATAACTAATTAATTATTATAGATAATAACACGTTTAATATAGATAATAATAAATTAATATATTAGTATACAAATAACTATAGATAACGATAATTAATATACAAAATAAAAACTAATATACAAATTAATTATTAGTATACAAATACATAATTAACATATACAACTAAATATAAAATATGGATAAAAACGAATTAATATACAAATTAATATATACTTTTTTTTTTATACATTTGTTTAATATATACCAATATATTAGTTAATATCAAATTAATATATAAAAATAAATAAATAAATATTATAAAAATATTTGACTATATTAATTTGTATATATTTAAATAAATGTATAAAAATAAAATAAATAATTTGTATATATTAATTTGAATATATTAATTTGTATATATTAATTCATTTTTATCCATATTTTATATTAGTTGTATATATTAATATATTTATTTGTATACTATATATTAATTTGTATATATTAGTTTTTATTTGTATATTAATTTATTGTTATCTATAGTTATTTGTATGCTAATTATTAGTTTGTCATTATCTATATTAAACGTGTTATATCTATACTTATACACAAATTAATTTGTATATATAAATTAATTAATTAGTTAAGTAGTTGTACCGCAAACTAATTAATTAGTTATTACACACACACATATAACACATGTAAATTAATTAGTTCATATATAATTATTATAAATAAAATAAATTAACTAATAGATTAAACTAAACTAAAGTTTAAACCAAATCAATCAAACAAAAAGATAAACCAAACCGAAGTAAACCAAAACCAACAAAAAAACCAAAAAAGAAAAAAAATCAAATGCTCAATTTCAGCCATACGGTCTGGCGGAAATTGGACATATAATTGGTATAGAATAAGTGGAAAAATCAAATCTCCTCCCTATAGCTTTGTCCACAATTAAATTGCATAGATTTTTAAAAAAATCCAATTTTTTTTTTTTCCTTTCTTCTTCTTCTTCCAAAAATGGTGGTGATATCCATGATGACAACGAGACTCCCCTTCTTCTCCTTGAGCCCCATCCGCCACTTCTCCCTCACCAAAACCCCGTACCCCCTCTACTACGAGCTCATCCGCCACCGCCCCTCCCACCCTCCCCACCCCCAGACCCGCATCCGCCGCGGCGGCGGCGACTCCCAACCCGACCCGCTCCCGCCCGAGCCCGCCGGCTCCGACCCGCCCCCGCTCGACCGCTCCAAGCGCAAGTACTACCGGAAGCGCTCCAAGCGGATGTTCGGCGGCTCCGGCTCCGACTCCGACTCCGCCTCCCCCGGAGGCGACTTCGTCGAGCTGAAGCCGGAAGTCGTCGACTTCCCCCGCCTCCACGCGCGCGAGCAGGAGCTCTACTTCCACGACGCCTTCGCCTTCCCGTGGGAGAAGGACAAGCACTACCGCATGGTACCAGCTCGAGAAGAAGTACTTCCCGGACCACTGCCTCGACAAGGCCTTCGTCCCCGTCGAAGACGAAGCAGCGGCCGTGACTGGGAGGAAGAAGAATAAGAAGTCGGAGGGATTGCCGAAGGAGGAGGAGGAGAAGAAACTGGTGTTCTTTGACGAGGGAGAGAAGAAGGGGGACGTGACGGAGAAGAAGGTAGAGGAGTTCTTCAAGTGCTTGAAGAAAGTCCCCAGCGGCGCCGGGAGGAGGAAAGATGCCGCCTTTACGGAGGAGGCGGTGGGGGCGGAGCCGTTCTTGGCGACGAGGAGGACTGAGCGGCTCCCGCCCAGGTGGGACGGGCCCGGCGGGACCGTTGTGCTGGTCGACAAACCCAAAGGTTGGAGCTTTTTATCATTTTATGCCACTTTTCTCATATTTTAGCAATATTGTAGTGTGTACATTTGTTACGAGATTAAGTCTCGGTCATAGTTGAAGCCTTCTCCCACCAAAATGGGGGTTTCACTTAGAATTGGACACGTTTTTGAACCATAGCTTACTTGGAAGGATTGGACTGGAGACCAGCTCATGACATGGCAACCATGTTGCACGGGCACGAACACAACACAACGTTGCACTGCACTGCACGAAGTGATCAAGGATGCGGCACCACTTTTTGTGTGTTCTAGTGTATTTGGAATGTGTCCGTGCTTGCTAGAATGGAACTTTATTACGAACTTTATTAGTAGACCCTTCCAATCGATTGATATGCAATCAAATCACCATCATCATCTAATCCTTACTGTCAAAATGGGGTAAGGACTAGGACTCTATGTTGAAGCTTTCTAGGAAGATTTGGCTTATTTTCATTTTTTTATGACGGGGGTGGTTCTGTTTTATTAGTTTTGCTAATCTGGCATTTGACGAGAAAATTGTACTTCTACCTTAAATGAAATAGTGGAAAAATATTTAGATAGGAAGTTGTGTTCAGAATCATTATGGCTCAATGTGGGTCTTTGAGCGTGACTATTGTGAGAGAACTAGATTGGAGAGGATTCCAATTTTTATGGCAGCATCTGCTATGATCCTATCCCATGTTGTGGTTCATGATGGTGATAAAAGAGTTGGTCGACCATTTCTTGATGCAACAAAAATCTAAGAGAAACTCTCTTAGATTCGGGCAAGGGATATGTGATTGGGAAGTAGTATTATTACTCGGAGAAGAAATTTGAGTGTGACTTTGCTCTTTTGAGATGTTTCCACTTGTTTCCTTCGGTATGAGCATGTTCCTTACTAGGCAAAAGTTGTTATATACTCACACGACAAGGAATACATGAAGGATATGAAAAGGGTAACGGGACAGTAACATGGTAAGATTCGAGAATTCGTGCAGGAAGGTTGTCCCGTGGAATCCACTAAATTTTCTTATTCGGTTTCGGTTTTAAAAAAAATCGGTTCGGTTTCGGTTTTGAAAATACTAAATTTTCTTATTCGGTTTCGCTTTCGGTTTTGGGTTTCGATTTCGGTCAAAACCGAAAACCGAATAAGAAAATTTAGTTACTATATATGTATATGTATTAATATATAGGTATATATACTAAATATATATATGTATATACTATAGGTATAAAGTAAATAAATTTAGGTATATTTAGTTACATATATATATTAACAAACAAAAATGCAAATAAACCGAAAAATTAAATAAACCGAATAAACCGAACCGATTTAATTCGGTTTGGTTTGATTCGGTTATGGTCAATTCGGTTCGGTTTTGGTTTTGCTTATTCGGTTTTCGGTTATTCGGTTCGGTTTGAACCGAATTAACCGAATGCTCACCCCTACCGTGGATCTTTGTTGAATATGCCGAAGAAAGAGCAAGTAGAAAGGAGGACAAGAAGTTCATTGCAAGGTTTGCTATATTGGTATCAGGATCGGTTTTGGAGAATTACTGTATCATCAGTTTCAACTGTTTTGAATCGGAGTATTGGGTTCTTCGTTTAAAAAAGTCAAAAAACGTAGAAAGTAGTTTAAAAGGCTACACAATATTTGATACATTTAGACATAATTAATATAATTTTAAATGGAATAATATTCCACTTGCAATATTACTATTTTTATTTACTTGCCTTTAAATGATATATGCCAAAATAAATTTAAAAGGCTACAAATATTTTATATGATATATGCTAAAATAAATATTTTTTAATGGATATATATTATTGATTAATGTTGTGAATTTATTGATAGACAACTTCGAGAAATGGTAATGGTTATCGAATTTCATAATTCAATTTCATTATTTATTAATGGTTGGTTTGGGCTATTTCTTATTTTTCAATTGAATCAAATAAAAGTATTTTATCAATAAGAAATTTTATCGACACATTGTAACATTGTCAATGTTTGACACAAGTGAATCATTATTTTTGGCACTATTTTTTCATTCTTTTGTCTTCTTTGTTCAATTTTTTTTTGCTGAATTGATCAGAAAAGAAACCCCAAAGTCGATAACCATAGCGGTCGGTATCGGATCGGGACGTGCCGAAACCGATACAGATTGTCCGTATCGTATCGGTATTGGCCGATACCGCAAACTATGGTTCATTGTTGAGCTAGATTAGAGGGTTGCTACAGTAGGAGAGTAAGTTGGTACAACAAGAAACCCATAATAACGGTGTTCATGTATATGGCTACTCAAACCCAGTTGGAAGTATTAAAATATGTTGAAAAATTGTCCATGAGAGTATATTTTATTATTTTAAACTCAATATTTTGACTTCTGAACATACATGCCCTAGCTCTTTAATTCTGGCAGTTTTGTGCATATTTAACCTTCGCTTGTATTCACTTCATCGGCATATTACTACATACTTTTAAATTTATACTTTAGATCATTATGTCTCCCACAGTTTCTTTTTGCAAGAATTTTGTTTTCTTCTGACACCCTTGCGGCTTTGCAGTAACATTTTCATGAATATATTGAGTAGATTTACTATTTAGTCCGTAGCTGTATGATCTAGAATTCTAAATTACCACATCAAAATATTAGAGAATTATCAATTAATAGCTGAAAGGAACTCACACTTAGATGCTGTGTTATGTTTAGCAGGCTCATCAAATCTTGTGATTGCACAAAGTACTTAATTTGCATTGTCCAGTCAATTCAAAGTATTTAGAGGCTATGCTATGTTCTCGAAAGAAATTGGTTGGTAAACATTAAGCATATTTAGTTGGATCTTTTTAAGCTACAAGTTTCGACTTTTCCAGATAGTTTTCTCTCTAACTGCAGCATGAATTTCCCTAATATTTTCCCTATATTGCAACTTTTTTGATTACATGACTAATATTTTATGGCTAATTCTAAAAACACTCCACATTTTACACCAGGACAGTCCATTAGGACTGTCAACAAAGTTGGTAGTCCTAACATTAAGGAGGACTGCCAACTTCGTTCACAGTCTATCTTAATATTCAAATTCTTTAGGACTGCCAACTTTGTTGGCAGTCCTACTTTATGTTAGGACTGCCAACAAGTTGGCAGTTCTAGGACTGGGCTAGCCCCAAGTAAAACTTGAAGTGCCTTTAGAATTAGCCTATTTTATTTGTTATTTTGATTGAATTCTGACATGCTACTTGTTTTTCAGTTTCCTTAACTAGTTATGTCTAGTTGCAGGGTGCTTGCATCTTGTCCCACTACAATGACTATGTGTTATCTGATTTGTTCAATAAAATCTGACAAGTATACTTAAAAGGCAGGATGGACCTCATTTACTGTTTGTGGGAAGCTAAGACGCTTGGTTAAAGTGCAAAAGGTATGTATGATTGAACATGCGTTCTGTGATGACTACTTATGCACATGGTTATGATGATATTTATTACAGGTTGGCCATGCTGGTACCCTTGACCCTATGGCGACTGGTTTGCTAATCGTTTGTGTTGGTAAAGCTACTAAACTGGTAGAAAGGTACACTCTTTATGATTAGAAGAATACCTTACAAATATAAAATTGGTTAGGAAAATTTCTCATCGAATGGTTTTGTTAAGTAGCAAGGTTGGCATTACCAGCCAATATTGTTAAGTATCTATCATATTGTATGTTTTTGGCATGTCCCGATACTGATCACTGCAGCTACCTACCGATACTGATATTGAGACTCTTTTCCGGTCAATTCAACTAAATTTTTTACAAGAGGAATATATGAAAAAAGGTGCCGACACAATGAATTTGGCATTTTGAAGATCTACATGCTACAACATGTTGATTAGATTCCTTATCTCTTATCAAAATCCTTATCCCTTATCAAAGGGCTGTAACCATTCCATTTGTCAAAGTTGTATATTTATAGATTCACCATATCCATCAATCTTAATATTATTCCATTCAAAGATAACAATAAATAACAACTAATACATATAATTATGACTGAATATATGAAATATTTTCTAATTTTTTAATAATAACTATTATTAATTTTGACTGAGAACTTGGAACCGAAACTTTTGAAACTGCTGAAACCACAATTCCAGTACCGATAATACGAACCTTGGTTAATATCCAGCTCATTAATCTTATAGTATCATTATTTGGTATATATATATATATATAATAAATTTCAACTTGATACCCTCAATATTCGATAACATAACCTTTAAAACTAGACAACTTTATACCTCAACTATAATTGTACAAACTAATACCCTACTAGTGTTAAGAGAAAATGCTAAATGACCAAAACTCCCATTCTCTCTCCCCTCTCTCCTTGGCAGCAGCAGGAGGGGGGCGGCAACGGGGTGACCGAGGGGACGGCGGGAAAAGGGGGGGGGGGCACCAACGGGCCGGTGGGAGGGGTGGTGCGCTCGGGGGGGGGGGGGGGGGGGGGGGGGGGGGGGGGGGGGAGGTGGGGGGTGGGGAGGTATTTAGTCTTTTTTTTTTTTATATTTTAAACTAAAAACTTAACCCCGGACTGACGACGTACCAAGTTGAAAATATTCAATAGTTGATGGTATCAAGTTGTCGAGTAAAAGAGTTTAGGGTATCAAGTTGAAAAACTGGATATTTGAGGGTATCAAGTTAAAATTTAGCCTATGAAGAAGATATCTGTCAACAACAATCTAACCTATCATCAAATAGAATTCCTTATTAATAGATTATCTACAAAGTTGTTACCAAATTTTTTTTTTGGTTAAGACTAAGAGATTATCTAGACGATAAAGATATAACCTTACGAGAATAGTGGGGCGAAATCCTTAAGTAGATTTCTGTCATCGGCAAGTTGGCGACCTAACTTACCAGAGAACACAATTCCTTATTAAAATATTATCTACGACAACAACCAGAACAAAGCCTTTATCTCAAAATTTTGGGATCGGCTAAGAGATTATCTAAACAAAGAAATATAACCTTAGGAGAATTGTCTGTCTGTCTGTCTCTCTCTCTCTCTCTCTGTGTGTGTGTGTCCTTAAGTTGTAGTTTACATTAGTTAGTACTAGAGGAGCGTCTATGCAGTAGGTCCTACTGCAGCAGGCTTGGAAATTGAATCTGTTCTTAAATACTAATACTACTAGTTTGTGTGTGTGTGTTGTTAAATTCCTTTTAAGTTGTAGTTTACATTAGTTAGTACTAAAGGAGCGTCTATGCAGTAGGTCCTACTGCAGCAGGCTTGGAAATTGAATCTGTTCTTAAATACTAATACTACTAGTAGCTAATTCCATTCTAAACAATGTTCATCCATGCACAGCCATAAAAAGGGCCTTTATAAAATTCTTTACTAATATTGCCTCCTTAAAAGTGATTTGGAACTTAAGCTTGATGAAGAGCCCGCCCATTTTATAGTGCTGGCTACAAAAACACAGGGAACAGCTCCGTAGGCTAATTCCATTCTAAACAACGTTCATCCATGCAAAGCCATAAAAAGGGCCTTTATAAAATTCTTTACTAATATTGCCTCCTTAAAAGTGATTTGGAACTTAAGCTTGATGAAGAGTCCATTTTATAGTGCTGGCTACAAAAACACAGGGAACAGCCCCTTGTAGAGAGAGTGAACGACATTGTTTTTATGGGAGAAGAAGATAACTAGAGAAGACTTCATTCTTGTCATTTATTTACAAACATTCTACTAGAAACTAAACATAAATAAAAATGTTAAACTCCTTTATTTTAGGAGAAATGTGTAGTTCAACCCATATGGATAGAGTAATGACAATCTTTTTCAATCTAAACACACAGGAATACTTAGTAACTCCATATTCCTGTGAAAAAGACCCATCCGACTTTTTCTCGTTAGTCCATCCTGTTTGGTTGTCGCTTACTAGTATCCTAATACTTCTTGGATTACGAATATGCACCTATACTAGGTTGCAGCAGAGAGTGCCTACAGCCTTTTTCACCTATCAGCAACCAGATATCGTCCTTGGAGGCTTCTCTGACTGGGTTCCTGGTCATTCTCTTGAACAAATTCAGTATACACTGGGGAAGGTGCTTCCCCGTAGTGAACTGCTATAGGTGTTTTCTCACCTAGTGCCGAGATACCATTCTTATGTGATACTTGATTTTGGAACTGCTAAGTGCTAAGTTTAGTGTCTGTGTCTTCGGAAATAAGGTTATTATCTTTATGCATCAACTAGGAGGAATTGTACAGCTTACTTGAAGGAGCTGCTAGAACTAGGGTAGGCTTCATTGAAATTGGATTGAAGCTGTAAAAAAGTATGTAACATTTGCTGATGTTAGAGAGAAAATGGCCCTTAACAGAGCAGAATGGAAGAAAATGATTCATGTTGCCGACTCCTAAAGTTTTGATAAGTGCTTTGCTGTTGTTGTATGGTTTTATGATAGACTTATGTGGTTATTGTGGTTCCATTCTGAACTGAAACAATCTTATCACGTACCACCAAGTCTTACTGTCTTTAGGAAGAGTTATTACCTAACGTTTTTGATAAATGCATTTTTCCATCTTGGTGTGGCATTGTAATTGCCTACCATGCTCTAGTCTTTCATGTCCTCTCATTTTTCTAAATTTTAATATTTGTTGTCATTCTCTGTTAGCTTCATATGCGCCTAATTGCAAAGTTTTTTATATGGAGAACATTCTCGTCCAATTATTGTACATATTATCCCATAAAAGTCTTTGCTATTAAATAATATTGTTCGGAAGTATCAGAAGATCCAATTATTTTAGACATTTTGTGAAAATCATTACTTGAACATGTCGCACTGGTACTTGGCTTGAAGCTAAGTGGGTTTTGACGCACATTCCAGATATCAAGGTATGGTAAAGGGTTATAGTGGTGTTTTCCGGTTGGGAGAGGCTACATCAACTTGGGATGCTGATTCTCCGGTACGTCTTTCTGGCTTTAATTGCTTTACACTACTTGCTTAACTAAATGCTTTCACTTTTTCAGCCTTTCAGCAACTGAGATTTTTAGACTTCAAATATAATCACTTCAGATTTCCCTTTAAAACTTTTCCTAGTCACTTACAAACCCATGCATTACCATAGTAACATTAGTGAGGACATCTATTTTCTACAACAACAACATACCCCCAATGTTGGGGTCTGCTATTGAAATTCTATTTTCTATCTACTATATTTTGTAGTGCAAGTTACCTTGAGATGTAGTGAGAAGTTACTGTCTTTAATATCTTTATTGTATTCAAAATGGTATTCTATTTTCAGTAGGTATTCTGAAATATACATGGATAAAGAACTGGTCTTTATTGGTATTATAGTCACCAGCAAATTATTTTTGGTTTCAATTGGCATTTATATTCTGTATGATGTAGTAACTGCCCCGAGATCATTTTGATGAAAAACAAGGATCGACTTTGAGTTTTTACCTCTTCTAGCATACATCCCTTCTCTCATCGTCATCAATGTTCTTTGCATCCTTCATTGCTCTGAGCATATATAGAATGGCTAATCGAAGGATGTTCCCTTGCCCAAGGGTATCGTCTCGAGATCCTAATAGCTTATCCATATGAAGAATATGGAAGAGATGAAATCAACTTCACTATGATTTGGAGAGGATGAGAACTATATTGCTTCATATTAGACGGAGACCTGCATCCTTTGGTGGCTGGTCATCATTAAATGGCTGTTTATAAATAATGTGGTGATGATACACAGTGAAGCATTGTTTTTTGTGAAAAATCACAACTTCGTGGCGTTTACTTGTTCATATCTTCTAGACTTGCTACTTGTATCATTATATCATTCTACGATACTTTTATTTCCTTCTGTTGTTTTTAGGCCAACACAGCATCTGTGCTTCTCATGTCAACAGAATAATAGTTATTGTTTGTGACCAGGTCATCCAAAGAGAGCCGTGGGAACACATAAAAGATGATGATATTAAGAAAGCAGCTGCATCATTTGTTGGTGAGATATGGCAAGTTCCTCCCATGTTTTCAGCCATAAAAGTAAGTGATTTTGCTAACCTGAAATAGAGTACATATTGTTTTTCATCTTTTTTATTTTTGAAGATTTGTAAAACTGTAAATTTCATTTAGCTGCTTTGTATTATGACCACCTCTAAACTTCCTCTTTAGTATATTAGCTTATCCAATAATGCTTTCTTGCTCACAAGTTCAGTGCTAAGGAAGTATGTCAAATTGAACATAATTTCTGTTGCATGTTGGAGTTGTCTTAAATTGCCTGCATTCCCATCAGATTTACAAAAGATCAAGAGTAATTTAATTGAGCAGATCAATGGGAGTTCTATATCAGCACCTAGGAGCTGATCATAATGCCTGAATGCCATATGACAATATATTTTCCAAAACATAAATTCAACAGTTATTTAGGGATCAGGTTTAACTCCTAATGATGTAATAGTGTTGTCAGATTTGACATGGACACAATGTGCTTGCTTATAACAGACTTTCACCCATTGACATCTCTTATAATATCCAAAGGTTTCTAAGCTGATTATTGATAGCTATTATAAACAAAATTTTCACTTGAATGACTATATGTCTATATTTTAGCTGCTAAATTCCAATTCCTCTTAATGGATGACTCGCTATATGCACCTAGTCTCATCTCTTCTGTTTATAACTCATCTGCGTTCTGTTGTTTGTTAGGCAAGTTAATTTTGATTTTTCATTTTCTGTACAGCTTTGCTTTTGTATACAATTTACTTCTCACATGGTTGCATTGTCCATCTGTAGGTAGGTGGTGAAAAGATGTATGAGAAAGCAAGGAGAGGAGAAACAGTTGAGCTTTCACCAAGACGTATATCAGTCTTTCAGTTTGATATTGAGCGCAGCCTAGAAGACAGGTATATTATTGCACTTTTCATGCTTGAATATATCCTTTGCTTTCATTGAGTTTGATTCCACTCTGCCATTTGAGTAGATGAGATGATTGGTTTCTTGTGGAGAGAAGCAGACATGGGGCAAGCAGAAGGAATATCAGGAATTTGTGAAGAACACAGGCTGATAGTTCTATCAAATGTAATGCTGATTGCACAATGCATATAGTATTCAATGTCTGCACTCGCTAGGGAATAGGCGAGTAAAAGTTGAACACTAGTAGGTTAAGTATGCCAAAGAAGCAATAAGATATGTCCATTTCATGAGATCCGGCTCCTATGGGCTTATGTGAAGGACAAATCTCTCTCTCCTCTCACTCACACACTCTTTTCTCTATATGTGTGCTCATGCACTCATCAGAGTTCATGGTGTTTGCGAACACGTGCGGAAGGGGAACAATGAGATACACCCATGTCTAGCTCCTGAGGGCTTATGCAACAGTACATTCTTGGAACTATGAATCAGTCATGAGAGAGATTATGTTCTTAAGAGGATATGCTAATCAAATTGCGCACTATCTGACATTAGATTTTGGGCCTATGTGTGTTCCATTAGATTGGTATTATAATAGCTTTAGGTCTTTCTTTCAGAGACACTAGCATAAACACACGCGCAATGCATGTTTTATATTAGATAATAGATGATATAAAATTAATTATACATGATTTTTTTTCCGGACAAAATGTTAACAAAATAAAGAGTGTAACATCTGCAGTGTTGTTAAAGGCACTGTCCAAGCGCGCACAGGTGCCCAAAAGACGAGAGACAATGTTTCGCCGCCTAACCCAAATGTAGGCGATGCATCTTCTCTAGGCGACGCCTAGGCGAGAAAGATGTCAAAGACGAGATTAGGCGAATAGGTAAGTAGGTGAGCCTAGGCGTACGCCTATGTGTGTTGGGTGTTTTTTGCAACCTTTTTGGACTATATTTGGATTTTTTTTTAATAGTTTTATGGACTTGTTTCGTTTTATTGGTTTTTAAAGTTGCAGACTTAAGTTCCAAAGGCCCCAATAGATTCTTGTTTAACTTCTAACACTATAACTTGCTAACTAAATAGACATAAATCAAAAAAAAGAAAAAGAAAATCGAGGAGATTACGTATGATGGATATTTCATTTCCGATGATGATATTGAGGATAATTTTCAGGATGACTTCTTAGACTTAGATGATGAAGATAAATGATGTATGATTGAGTAGGAAGAAGACGGATTAATTAAGTCATTTAGCAATGTATAACATTGACTCGTTGATTATTTATGTTTGTTTTTTCATTTGAACAATTTGTCTTCTATCATAATTATTTATGTATTGTTTTTAAACTTAATGTTGTGCTTTGTAGACTATTTTGTGATCTTGTTAAGTTACTTTGTTGTTTTATATTGGTAATTGAATATTGTTTTTGACTCTTTTCTTTAGTTTATTGTCTAAAAATTCAAGTTTGATGAGGTTTTAGAGATGACAGATTTGGATAATCTAACATGAACTACAGAAGTGACAAAATGTGTTATGATTTTTTTTTTTGAGAAGCTACCTAAGTGGCACTTCTCTTATCCGGGTGAGGCTATACGCACCCTAGGTGATCCCAAGATGAGGCAAGGCACCTCGTCTAGGAGCACCTAGATCTTTCTAAACATTTGGTAAACGAAAATCGAAATAACTCGGACCATTTTTTTACTGCATGCTAATTCTTTGCTAATAAATTTTCTTCTTGGATAAGCAATATGTAATAAACTCAAATAGAATTAACGGAATGGGTTCATAGAGAACTTTTTTTCTTGATATCTCTTCGTCTTTGGTTTTTATAAATAGCCTACATTGTTATCCATTCTTCATATTTTAAAGAGTATTATATCTATATAAAGAGGGGTAATATTGTCCAAAAAGGTTGAGTCTGGCTTCGCAAACTTCTCCAGTTCTATAGTAGTATAGATTTACACAATTATGTCATGTTGTTAGTGCTCAAATCCTCTCGTTGCATTTGGCATGGATAGCTTACACACTTCTTGCTTGTAGAGTCGTACTTTGCATTTATACAGGGGGTTTTAGATACACGTCCCTTACATCTACCCCATTTCGAGTCTGACACAGGTCCACCAAATACTGTTATTTGCTTAGAAATTTCCTGAATCATGAAAAATGTTAGTTATAAGTCCAAGCCTCTCTCCGTCGGGTCAGATTTAGTCCGACCCATGGTGAAGCAAACACACATGTAGATGGAGAAATAGGCCCTCCTCCCTCCCCTGCTACAACCCCTCTTCCTCCACCCACTTCCCTGTCACTCCTCGTCACCTCCTCAGCCCTCTGGTTACGCCGTGGGATGAGGTGAAGCTGCGGAAGAGGAGAGGATGGATTTGGCAGCAACTCGTTGGCTCTGGAGTCAGATTTTATGTTGGTGGCAGCGGTTGAGGGATTGGGATGGGGTGGGGTCGGGGCAAGAAGGATCAGGGTTTGATTTGGAGCAAGACAGTCAGAATGTATCTTTTATATTTAAGTCGGTGCAATATTCCTCTCTTCCATTAGTTAACATAACTAGGGAGCTTATAACTTGCATTTTCTATGTTTTGAGGGCTTCTAAGCAGATTACAAGATTCAGGGGATCTATGTCAAAATGGGGTAAACTAAGGGACATGTTTTAGATTTTAAATTCCTATAGAATTACATATTTTCTGATAAAATGTTATAATAGCTGAATATTTTTGCTTATTTTTATGTAATTATGTTGCATCACTAATCTCTTACTGAATTATCTGCAGACAAAATTTGATATTCCGAGTTACTTGTTCAAAAGGAACATATATCCGATCGCTTTGTGCAGATTTAGGGAAGGCTCTTGGCAGGTATCTTGTTCTGTGCAGATCATTTATCGCGCATTGAGACCAATTACATTCAGTGTTATGTATGTTTCTTACAAACTTTCTGCAAGTAATTGAAGTGGCTCCTTGCGTCCTCTACACTTCAACTTTGCCTTGAACTGCTTATGCACCATCACTTTCTAAAAAGGAAAAATCTACTGAGTTAATCTCATTGAAGATTTTGTTGATTTAATTAAATGTTAGTATTGATAGAGAAGAGGAGAAACTGCTTCTAGTATAGCATTAGTTACAGATTGGACATGTATAGTTTCGGTTGGACTGTCTAATTTCTTGTTATATGTTTTCAGCTGTGCTCATATGACCGCACTACGGAGGGATTCTATTGGTAAGTTCATCAACTTCGGTTTTCAACCGCAACTACATATCTTTGGTCTATACTAGATTTCTTATGAATGGTTGACCTTATCTTTACTTGTGGCCAAAAACATTTAAAGTCACTTCGTGCTTTTTGAATGCTCATTGTTTCTGAACCTTTTTTTCCCTCTCTGTTGGATAATTGTCTCTCCAACTTCGGCCAAATCTTTTCAACTAAATGAATAATATTTTCAACAATGAGAAGCTCTGAATCATTATATATATAATATATATATATATTATTATATATATTTGCAAATGACCTCTAGCCTAGTGGTTAAGAGAGATGCATGCGGCCCGAGTGGTCAGGAGTTCGAATCCCAGTGGGAGAAATTCCCGAAACAATTTACCTGGTTCCAAAAAAATAATAATAATAAATAATATATATATATATATATATATATATATAATATATATATATATATATATCTTAACCACTAGGCTAGAGGTCATTTGCAATATATATATATATATATATATAATATATATATATATATATATATATATATATTGGAAAAAAGGTGAATTTTATTCCAAATGAAAAGCCATAATCATACAACATACAACCAGAGTGGGACTCCCACTCATCGCTCAACAATTCTCCATAGCATTAACATCAAATTCGATGTTATGGAGAATGCCAATTGGGGGGGACCAGCCCCTCAAAGATCCGACGGTTTCGCTCCCGCCATACATGTCAAACCGAAGCAGCCAGACGAACTCTGGCTGTTCGAAACCAGTCCTGCCCCCTACCTCTGCTATCTCGGATCACCGTGATGATGTCCCCAATACATTTTCCGGAGGCGCACACTCCCAATACACGACTCTGCTCCGCCCAGATCTGCCATGCCAGAGTGCACTCGAAGAAGATATGCTTTATAGATTCAGGCTCCAAACCGCAAAGCACACACTTCGGATCCGGAACCGGCACTCCAAACGAACTCAGGCGATCTCTAGCCAAGAGGCGGCCCAGTAGCAGCTTGTAAACACACAATTGCATCTTCCTGGCCAGACCCTTGAACCAAACGAACTCGTACTCTGGACTCAGCAGGAAGGCTCGCCGGATGAGGTTGTAGCAGCTACGGAATTGGAACTCCCCATTCCCTGTAGAAGCTCCAGTCGGCTTCCAAATCCACGATCCGCAGGCAAAGACGGATCAATGACAGTAGACAAAATGCTCCCACCCAGCTCCTCAGTGAACCGATAGGAGTCCGGCCTCCACTCCCCATTACGAATGATGCGACTGCACGTCAGACCACGCCTGTCCTCCTGATGAGTCGGGGCTCCTCTGATGTCTAACAGCGAACGCCGATCTATCCAAGGATCCCGCCAGAGGTCCGTCCCGACCGTCCTTCATGACCCTCCGAATGGCAGACTTGAACACCCCCTGTGTCGCAAGACAGTCTTGAACGTGACCGAATGGTTGTTGTCAGTAGGACACGTCCAAAAATTGCCCTGCTTCACGTATCTGTGTGCATCCAGTCCGTCCAGAGAGATCCCCCGCTAATGAATCTCCAGGCCAGCTTAAGCGCAGAAGCCTCTAACCTCCAGCAACGGTCTAAGCCCCACTCGTCCCTCCTTCCTGGGACGACAGAGCTGGTCCCAGGAGATCGCATGCAAACCTCCCCTCCATATGAAATCAGCACATAGCCGCTCCACCCGTCGGATAGTGGCCACAGGTAGTAGGATGGACTGCAGTCAAAAATGGGCCACAGCCGATATCACCGATCTGACCAGCTCAATGCGACCGCCAAATGACAGACATGCTGCTTGCCACCCTTCAACTCTCCTATGGACATACTCTACCAGGCTATGGCAGTCCTGATCCCGCGCATAGTTGACAGTGAGAGGCACTCCTAAGTAGCGCACCGGGAGATCACTCCTCGCGACACCCAACACATCAGCCGCTCCTCCTTCCGGGTACACAAGGAGCTGAAGTAGACCCTACTCTTATCCCTGTTCATCTGGAGACCCGAAACGACTTCAAATCTTCCATGATAGACGCAAGCGTCAGCAACCCCTCCGTCGAAGGCTGGATGAAAACTAGCAGATCATCCGCATATATAAGATGAGTAACTGGTGGATCCATCCTCCGAAACAGAGGAACCAACCGTCCACGGTGCACTGCCAGATCCATCAAGCAAGTAAAGTATTCCATAACAAGCGTGAACAGGTAAGGGAACAGTGGGTCCCTTGCCGAAGCCCACGGTTGCTCTGGAAGTACCCATACGGAACACCCTGGATGAGAACAGAAAAAGTAGGGATGTAATGCACTCCCGAATCAACGACTAGTGCTCCGCGAATCCCATGGCGGACATCAGATGACAGAGGAAGTCTCGATTGACCATGTCATACGTCTTCCGCAAATCCAGTTTAACACAAGCCTTCTCCCCTCCGGGTTTGCTAAATCCCCTCACCATCTCATGAGCCAGGAGGTTGTGCTCAGCGATCGACCTCCCCTTGATGAATGCAGCCTGATTCGGAGATACCAAGTCCTGCATGATCCCCTCCATCCGCCGGCACATAAGGTGCGTAATTATCTTATAAAGATAATTACAACACGCAATAGGACGAAAATCCGCCAGTGCGGTCGCTCCCCCTTCTTTGGCACCAAGGTCAGGAAAGTGTGATTCAGTTCCTTCAAGAGCTTCCCTTTGGTGAAGAATTCCTGAACCACCTCCACTACCTGATGCTTTAGAATGTCCCAATGGCGTTTGAAGAAACCACTGCTAAGCCATCCGGACCAGGAGCCTTGTTGGGGTCCGCCCCCTTGACAATAGACTCCATCTCCTCCAAAGTAACAGGTGCTAGCAGAAGGCTATTCCAAATGGAGTCACCAATCTCTTCGTCACAACCTCGGGAACACGGAAAGGTAGTCAGTCTGGAAATATAACTCAGAGTAGTACCTGACAGCCTCGCCCTGGATCTCAGCCGGCGTCCCCACCAGAGTGCCATCTGCAACAAGTAGCTGTGAGATGTGATTCCTATTTTGCCTTGCCCGGATAACATCATAGAAGAACTTGGAGCACCGGTCGCCATCCTTCAGCCAGGAGCATTTGGCTCGCTGGGCCGAGCTAATCTCCTTCTGCAGCCTCAGGATGTTGACTTCTCCGATCAGTTCCTTCTCTCTGGCCGCCAGGTCCCCATTCAGCATGTCAGCCTGTATATCCTGCTGTAATGTCCGTAACTCCACCTCCTTGTCTTCTAAGGTGGTCTTGGGCAGCCCCTTCACCCAACTCCTAAGGGCTCTCTTCGTGGTCTTGAGACGACGAACCAAACGGAATTGAGCCGTCCCCTCCTGACCACTAGTGAGCCCCTCAGCGACAGCCTCTATGTAGCCCTCCGAGAGATACCAACAGTTGTTGTACCTGAACGGACGGGACTTCCCAAGAGACCGAGCAGAAAAGCCAACCCTGATGGGGGAATGATCGCTCGTCCCAGCAGCTAGACCCTCAGCTGGAGTGGTGGGGAAGTGACGGAACCACTCCCCATTACCCAGGAATCGATCAAGCTGACAAGCAACCCTATTAAGAGTTGCTTTGTTGTGCCAAGTCCAGATGCAGCCTAAACGGGACAATCTCCGAAGCCCCGCAAGCAGGAGGCATCTCTGGAAATCATATAGGATAGAATCTGGGACCGGACGGCCACCCAGCTTTTCCCATTGGTGCAGAAGGGCATTGAAGTCCCCGATCAAGAGAAGAGGAAGGCACGGCGAGTCAGCAACAGATGAAATACGGGAGATGTCGCTCCATAGGGCCTCCCGTCGCCTTCTGTCATTGTGGCCGTAGACAGCCCCCAACAAGAACCGGAAGCCACCCTTGTTCACGAAGGAGATCACAATCAGCTGCTCCGTCAGCAGGAGCAAGTCACCATCCCAACTCTTCAGGTTCCAGCGAACCCAAATCCTAGCCATGTCACAAAGAGCCAGGTTGTGCAATTGGGCCCAATGAGAAGGGGTCCGTCTAGTAAGAGTCTTCTCCCCTTTGATCTTGACTCTAAGATAACAGAAATGTCACATCTCTCTCTGTGGATCACCCCACAAATCTCTCTCCACCTCCCTAGCGAACACGCCCCCCTCATTCCAGGCGATAATGGCCATTAATTAATGAGAGGTGGGCCCCCCTGAGAAACTCCCGGAACGACACCTGGGGAAGGTGCCGCATCCGTCGTCGCTAAAGGATCCTCATCCATTCCAGTCGGAACCGTCTGTTGGAGAACGACCTGAGATAACACCAACGCCCAGGCCGGATTGTCAACACACACCGCCTCCTCTCTGTCTATGGTACGTCCCTCCATCATGGAGGGGCCATCACAGCAGGCCGACCGCACGTCTCTTCCTACAGTAAACCTGCCCTCCAGACGAGCCGTCCCCCCTCATGCCTCAGTCTCCGTCGCAACCATGCTTCTGGTAACTATACTACTCGGCCCCTGGCCAGTGGATACCACCCCACCCGTTGGAGCAAGTTAGGTAGATACAACGAGGCTCAAACCGACATCACTCCCCTGATTATTAACCTCCCCCTCCTCGACCACCACTCCGCTATCATCTCTGAAATCCATATCACATGGGGTTTCGGGGACCTCACGAGGAGGAATACAAGGCTCCACCGGAGGGCCAGCCTCTAAGCAAGCACTGACTAGATGCCCGAAACAGGAACATCGTGAACAGGTAGGCGGAACCCATTCATACTCCACCTTCTGGGTAAGCACCTCCCCAGAAGGGAGCTCATACTCCACCATCTTCGGGAGCTCCCCCCTGCCCGAAGCTCCACAAAAATCCTCGCGTACATCAACCGCGTCCGAAAGGTAGTAGCTTCATCTGCCTTGATCGGAGTGTCCCCAGACTTGCAAGTCCCATCAACAGGGGAATGCTCCAAAACCCAACCGGGAACTCGGGGAATCGGATCCATACTGGGATGGTATTCAGAACTTCCCTCTCGCAACGCAGCTCTGGAGTCCACTCCTTGAGAATGATCAGTCGGCCGTCGAACGTCCAGGGGCCGCCTTGGAGGATCCTAGCGACATCCTCCGTCAGCCCGAACTTCACATAATAGAAGCCGTTCTCACGAGCATAAACTCCATACTCCCCTTAGGCTTCCAGACTCGCGCTGCATAGCCCCGGATCTGTCCGTAAAAAGCTTGTTGCCCAAGACATACATGACGAGGGTATTCTCCCAGTAAGATGTCACCTGCTGGATCTCCTCCGCAGGAAACACAGCCCGGAAACCCCTCCCTACCTTGAGCGGCGGGACGTACTCCATCGATGTGGGGGATTTCGGCCCTACCGGTTTGCAGATCTCGGTCCAGGACCGTCCAGCAGGTCGTGGGGACGTCCCAATAGGCCTTGGGACAATCACCGGGCGGGGAGTCCCAGATCCCTGATCATCCAGATCCACTACCTTACTCTTCCCCTTAGCCGCCGCGGTCGCCTTAGGCCGCCAACCCATCGATCGCCCAGCAGACACCCCCGGACCCCGGCTAGGCCGAGACCATGTCCCGTTTTGACGATTTACGGGATGGCGATCCCGAACCTGACCCTGTCCGCCAGCCGTCTTTTCCCCGGTCTTCACCACACGACGGCGCGTAACCGTCGTCCATCCACCTCCCTCTGTTTGACTCCCCAGAGATCCGGACCCCGCTCCGAATTCAAAGTTCGGATCCAAGGGAGTCCCGGTGTGGGGAACACCCAACCCCGTCCCCGTAGATCCCGACCCCTCCCCCGGCCGCCTGGGAGGGACGTCACCACCACGGGGGGTTCCCCCCGACCCCCCTCCTGTGCTCCCCCTTGGGGGGAGCCGCCACGCGCGCGCGCATGGGGGGGGGGGGGGGGGGCCGCTCGACCCCCCGTAACTGGCTCCCGCCCCCCCAGCGCCGGGAGGGGGGCCGCCCTTCGATGCCGATGCCCGCCCGCCGCCGGCCAAGGGGTCCGGCGGCCGTGGGGGCAACCCACGAGGAAACCCTAGATCGGAACCGCGATCGCCCGCTCCAGACATTCACTTATATATATATATATATATATATATATATATAAGAGTATCTTTTCATTGATTATGTTACTTACTCATCCACTCACAGTTACAAGGATGTGCAGAATTTTATTCCATGATTGAAGTTTCTGCTAAACCTTCACTATAGCAATTGGTTGAGCTCTGCAGGATGATATATCATCTTTTGATCACAAAGTTGATCTCACCTTTTAATACTAGAAGGGAATCACACACGATGGAAGTTGGTTTTTTGTAGTGAAATGAAGTCCTGGTATAATCTATGAAGCATGGGCACTTCAAAGGGGATCCATATAAAGACTTCAAATATTTAATCCGGTGCTCGTTGTGGCTATACATCTAAAATACTTTGGAATATTGACAGTTTTTGGTGTGTGTGTGTGGTGTGTGTGTGTGTGTGTGTGTGTGTGGGTGTGTTGGGGGGGGAGGGGGGTGTTAATCGTGAGATTATTGATAGTTCTGGGTTAAGTGTCGGAAAAAACTTATTCAAATTTCTAATTTTTGTAATGCTAATTTCTGTATTCAAAATGATTATAGTTGTATCCAATACTCATCAAGCAAACAGTTGCACATCCTAGGAACCACGAAATATCTAAAAATGTCCAGTGTTTCATATCCGCAAATACGGACATTCAAAAGTGCATGGATGGTGTTAATCGTGAGATTATTGATAGTTCTGGGTTAAGTGTCGGAAAAAACTTATTCAAATTTCTAATTTTTGTAATGCTAATTTCTGTATTCAAAATGATTATAGTTGTATCCAATACTCATCAAGCAAACAGTTGCACATCCTAGGAACCACGAAATATCTAAAAATGTCCAGTGTTTCATATCCGCAAATACGGACATTCAAAAGTGCATGGATGGTTGGCATAGTCGGAATATAAATACCAACACTGCACTAGATCATCTGGGAAGCTAACTTGAAATCCACATTATACAATGGGACAAACCACAATATCAAAGCAAAAAGCAAGTAAAAAAAGGTACCTGCCTGCTGATAGGGCAAGCAAAATAGTAAGAGGCTAGTGCCAGGCAGCCCAGGCCAAACTGTTGCCACCCATGAAGACACAACAATCAACAACAGATGGCGGAGAACAGAACAAAGCCTCCACCTGAGTCTAACAGCAGTAAGGTAACTCTAGGTAGTTCCGAAAAGCCAAAAATCGGTGTTGGGTCCACATTGGGCCGTGTTTGATACATAGCAGACATGGCATAGAAACTCCAAAATACACTAGGACATTCCAAAACCAGTGTCGTGTTAATACTGTCGTGTCTGTACCTTACTTTGCCTGTTGTATACGTGTCCGTGTAACGTAGGGAACTTTGTTCCTCTCTCCTATTCTCCAGAAAGAGAACTTTGCTTCCTAGCGTGTTTCTTTATCCCTCATAGAGAACAAAACTAAACTGATTTATGCACCATGTATGTTAGCACCATGTTAAATGTATGTGGCTCGCATTAGCCTTTGGTTAGCAATGTCGAATATGTTGCATGAATTAGGATACGGACATGATACCTATTTGGGAAATTTTTTTTAACCAAAAGAATTATGGTATGGGGATGGCTTGAATTCTGAATATTATACACACACAGACGCGCTCAAAGAACAAGTGACATACACACGAGTAAGAGCACAATCATTAGATCCAATTTCCAACATCTTCATTTGAATAAATCCAACATGACAGAATACATAGATAAACATAGATCCAAAATAACAAAGACATACTATGACATAAAATATGAAATGTAGCGAAGGACATATTTTCCAAAGTAAACAATGCTTCAACTTTCAAAATGAATTCAAAAACCGATATCGATATGCATATTCGCCTCTGTAGCTTCAACCCCATCTTTATCATAATAAACTCGTCTCCAAGTTGGGATCATCAAGCGAGCTATTTGTGAACTCTAGCACTCCCTCACCATCAGACTTATTGAAATTGTCACCTCCAACATCCCACATCTTTGTCTCCCCTTTATAACTAGGATCCCTTCAAGTTTGGGTGTCATCTTGTTCCTCTTAGCAAAGTTGCAAAAGGAGTATGTACTCCAATTCCTTTTGGAGCAAGATGAAGAGCATGGTTGACCAAGGAGCTTTCACGCCAATGCTTGAAGATGAGGGGTGCATGCCCCAAAGTATTGGATGGTTTTGTCCAATAATGTTCCAATGGATTGTTCAAATTCAAGCAATGTCTTTCTTTTTCCTTCCAAATTGTAATGGCCAGTCATCCTTCTTGCCGCTTCAAATCCTTTGAATTTGCTTGTGATCTTAATTGATAAACATATTATTGGAAAAACGTTCTTATTGATAAACAATTACTTCTTTTGAGGTCACACTTGCAATCATTAATTAATGTTGAATCGAATGCGAGACTTCTACTTGTTGTTGCAAACTTATCGTAGAGCTGTTTGGTTCAGCGTAGTTACAAATGTACCAATGAGACAAACTTCCTCCCAGCTTTTACTGTAAAATTAGTTGCAAATTACCACTGTGTCAAATACTGCAAATTCAATTGGTTTTCCAATTGATTGTTTGGATAACTATAATTGTAACGTGGTAGATGTGATTTTGATTTGTAATAAAGCATAAAGAAGATTGGGAATGTGGTTTTGGTATTTAGACATGCCATGTATGCAACTATTTGTTTGTTGTTCTGGGCATTTATTGCAACGAGTGACATGGCACCTCCGACTAAATTATCTTCTTTCTTTTTGATACTGACAAAATTCTCTTAAATGATGCATTTGTAAATTTGATCAATTTGGGTGTATTTGCCAATGCTGCATTTGGGGCCTCTTTGCATCGATGGTTTTTGCAAATGCTGTAGTTAAATATAGCATGCAGTAACAAGTTTCACATTGTAGTATCTGCAAATGCTACATAAATTTTTCAGCAAACTAAACAGCTCTTAACAATACAAGGACAAGGATTTGAAAAGTTGTAGCTGTTTTTCTTAATGGAATCAAAATCCCATTTGTTAAACAAGTAAAGGAGAAGATGAACCTATAGCAGTTATGCAGGGCACAATATCCAATTCAAAATGGTTGAATTCATATTTTACTGTTTAATTGATCATTTCTTTAATGTCAAATTATTATCTATATGCTCATAGTTATGTTCCAATAATGTCAATTTTACTTGTCTTTCTATGCTTATGTTTCTTTTGAGTTATATTCTTTTTTTTTACTAAGTTTATTTTGAGCTAACTAATGCATTGAATCTTGAGATGCACTCCCTCTTCTCTTTAGAGAGCAGTAAATTTGTCAGCGATATGTGTTTAAAACTTTTGTCCTGAATCAGTTAGTTGTTTTGTATGTTAAACATACGTGAGACTTATAGTATGTTATAATGCACTCATTGCACTGTTAACTTAAAGCAGCAACAATATACACCATTACCAATTTTAGAAACAGCACCCGACTCATAAATGTGTCGTAATCCTTGTTACAGGAGAGTATTCAGTAGATGATGCATGGAGTTTTCAAGAACTACAGGAGCAGGTCACGAAGGGATACTTGTGATTGTTGTAGGAATTAGTGAAAGCTTCCTCCGGTAAGGTGTCACACCTCTTCTATTCTTTCAAACTAACCTTCATAAAAAAGAAGTCGGCTTTGATTAGTACAATATGTAAAACAATGATTTCCTCTAGGTCTGTTTTATGAGTTAATTTGGAGCTCTTTCTTACTTCATCTAGACCCTCTTGTGGTCTCGGGAAACTTGAAGGGTACTCCATTCCATGAGCCTAAGCTGCATGCTTGAAAGGTAGCTTTACCTACCTTCTAACTGGCCTTCTGGGTTCAATAGTAAGGTCTGTTGGGTCAATTACAAAGGTCAAGCCCATCATCATCATTTCGATAGTTCCTTGAACTAAGCTGTAGTGTGCAGATCCATTGCCTTAAAAGTAGCACTAGGAGCAGGCTGTTGCTTGCAATATTCTTTTACCTTCTTTAGTTCGCCCGGCTTTAACTTACCTAGACATACTCTCCTAATATTTATGTGTAGCCTTGCTAATTCTGACTTTTTGAAACGAGTCTTACTTGTAGTTATTAGGTAATGCATATAGGATTGAGACCAACTTCATCACTAAATTTTGTTAAATTATATGAACATTAAGTATGATCACAGGCACATTCTCCTCTTGCTAATTAAGCCTTACTCTGTTGGTTTGCTTGATCACCTCCATCATCTTACATGCCATGAAGAAATGGTCCTTGCTTGGAGAAAAGATTCCCATGCCATGGACAGTTCCTTCTTTAGGATTTTTAAGTGGCCTTCTCTCAATATGAAGAGAGAGAGAGAGAGAGTCTAGTAGCACTGTCATTTGGCTAACAATCCCTAACCCCTCTCTCATCTTCTTTGTTCCATCATCTGTTAAGAGACTAGTTATCCCCATTGGCGGCTTTCTCCCGAACCCAGAATTTGTTTGGAAGTTGATTTCGCCCAACCTCTTCTGGAGAAGATTTGAGTCTCCTTTGGTAACAAAGGTTCATGGCAAAAAATTGTTTATGAACCTAATGTTCTGCCATCACTGTAGTCTCGGAGGCCATGAGAATTCTGAGTGTTTCAAGCTCCATCCCCTCTCCTTCTCAAAAGTTAGCTCATGAATTTTTTTTGCTCTTGTGAGTAAAATGGCACAAATTAATCAAGGCATTGCTTTTTGTTGATTCTATGTCAACCAACAATGCATGTTGGGAACAATTATTGGTGAAATACGACTTCCCAATAGATCAAGAAGTAACATGACTCGTACAATTTTCTTGCCGCAAATATATTATATAGATGTTTACAGTCTAGGAAAAAAAAAGGGACACTTCCAGGAAAACAAAAGAAATAAAAAGATAATATTTTGTTAATTAAGAAACAGATGCAGGCACCAAATCAGTTGATCATTGAGTGAGATGCACTGGGACGGGCTCACCACGTGGCAGTGGTGAATGGTGAGCCCCGTCCAATACTATAATGACACATGGTAATATCAAAAGCCAAAAAAGAAACTAATCAAACAACTGCCAAATATCGTTTAAGTTACGATAAGATATTATCATGCACATTCACCATTGCCACGTGGTGAGCCCGTCCCACTGAATAATTTCTTGGAGTGATGAGCAGAGTTGTACCCTGGTCTTAAGATGTTGTATATTGACATCACTAGCAGATTTTCAAGGCAGGTACTGATATGTTTTTATGATTTCATGGCAGTTAACTGTGGTGTCATAACTACACATGCCAAGAAGAGGAAGCTCAATCCAGCTTGGAGGACTTCCTTGAGATTGTTTGCATTCTTCAGGCAACAAAGATGAAGACATTTAGCAATAGTCCTTTAGCACATTTGACAAGTCTTGAGATTGTGGCATGCCAGGTTATACTATCATTTGTTGACAACAATCAAATTCTGAGCTTTCCATCATGTAGCACTAGTACTCTTAATTGTAGTCAATAAAACTCTCAAGTTTTTTACTACATTCACTAGCTATGTGAGAGAGCTGTCTTTTTTCTTTTTTTCTTTTTTCTTTTTACTATCATCACTGAAAAATATTGCTATCTAGATCCAGTGATGGCTTCCGAGAGTTGACTTTGAATTTTTTTTAGAAAAAAATTTGAGTGGCATCCCACTTGGATGTCCTATTTATGCGGTACACTCCACATTATTTGCTATATGTATAAGTAGTCTCACATCTGACGGAAAACGTCACTTTGACGGTCAACAGAGTTTGACCGATAATTTATGATGAAAATACCTTCGTTTTCTCTCAAACCCAAACCCACCTCGCCGCTGTCGCGCCCCCACCTCCGTCCCGCCACTGTTGTGCCTCCGCCTCGCCGTTGTCGCGTTCATCACCACCACCACCACCACCACTACCACCACCTTCACTATCACTACCACCAACACCAACACCACCACTACCCCTGCGCCCCCGTTTCGCCCCCCTCCGCCTCCTCCGCCGCTCCGCTCTGCCCCCCTCCCCCAGCAGCCGGCGACAGCAGCGGCGACGGTAGCCTGGGGGGGGCTCGCTGGAGAGGAGGAGGAGGGAAGAAATTGGGTTCGGAGAAGAAGACAAAGAGAAAGATAGGCATTTTCGTCTTTTTTAATGGTCAAACATCGTTGACCGTCAAAAGTGACGTTTTCCGTCAGATGTGGGACTACTTATACATATAGCAAACAATGTGGGGTGCACCGCATAAATAGACCATTCAAGTGGGATGTCACTCAAATTTTTTTTTTTTTTTATTACAACTCACACACACACGTCCTTACGGTTGGAGGTTTCGAACCCTGTCGGCCTCCCCTACTCTGTCTGTATTGCTTTCACATGAGAGTTGACTTTGAATTAGTAGGGTATTTTGTGCGGACATTCTTATCATCATGTGGGTTTCTTTATATTAAGTAAGAAAAAATGCATCAAACGAACCAGAGAATTGGTTTTCAATTCGAAGTTGGAGATTTCACTTTCCTGAAGATTTTGTCATATAGTTATATTTCAAACAGTTGAGTTTTGATAGTATAACTTGGCATAGAAGACATACATTGACTCCTCTACAACTCTTTTTCATCCATTCCACCAAAGGATCACCACTACTATTTAAAGATGAAAAATTGATTATAATGGAAATGAGCAGAGTTACCGGAGCACGAGAATCAAGAGGATGAATCAAGTTGAAACTTCCATAACGATGTCCTCCGAAGCTTTCTTTGGGATTTCCGAAAATCTCTCTGTACAAACTCTAAACTCTAAAAGTTGCACACTTCTTGCTAATAGATCAGCCCCAATTAGTAGGGCTGTAAAACGATTCAAACCGTTCGCATTCGGCTCGGTCCAAGTTTGGTTTAAGCTCGTTCGTGAACTGATCGATATCGAGTTCGACCATAGGTTGTTTGACTCGATCTTGTTCGCAAACATGTTCGAGCTCGACACGGTTTCTCATATTAGACTTTTTCTAGTATATGTTATGCCTTTTTAATAGATAGAAATACATTTTGTCTTAGAAATTTTACTCATTTTTTTGTTCTTTATGATGTAAAGAGCATAAGTAATTCAATAAAAAAAAGTCTTTAAAACATGAGAGAAACAGCGTGATAGTCTATATAACATGTTCAATAGGACTTTGGCTCGAGCTCGATTCGTTCCAGTCTCTAATCAAACCGAGTTCAAACACTATTTTAGAGCTCGACCTTAAGCTCGGCTCGAATCAAACTCGTTCGATAGTTAAGTCAAACCAAGCTTGATTACTCTTTGTTCGAGCTCGTTCGTTTGATTTTCAGTCCTACCAATTAGGATAAGAATCCCTACATAAACTCTACCTAAAATTCGAAATAGAGCACCCCCCCCCCCCCCCCCCCCCCCCCCCCCACCACCCCCCCCCCCCCCCCCACACACACACACACACACGCGCGCACACACACACACACACACACACGCACACACACAAAACTCTCCCAAATCAGTAATTGTAGAACATGGGCTTGTGCTTGCTAGCGCAAGAACTACATTGGTTAAGATTATGTCAACATGTAATGTGTAGATTGACTAGGTAATAACCTTTACTGCTTGTCAATGAACATACATATATGAGATTTCAAGTTGCACTTTGAAAAATTCTCATATTAATCAAGTAGTCCCATGTTGAATTACCAAGTACATGCTAGTGACGAGGAAGATCAGAAGATGGTTGATAGAAGCATCTGCTGAAGAAACTCTGCTCTCTGGCTCATCCCTTCCAGATGATGCTCCAAATTTTGGTTGGCCATGGTTGGCTTCAACCTGCTGCAATATTAGCAAGCATGTTATATGCCAAGATAAAGTTCAGCAGGAGACTAAGGGGACGTTTGGCATGCGGAATACTATATAGCCGGGAATTCTATATTCCCGGGAATCAAATTCCAAGGAATTAAATTTCCGGGAAAATTATATTCCCATGTTTGGTGACAATATAAATATTCCCGGGAAAAAAATAAAAAATAATAATAACGAAAAAAATGAACAAATATAAAAAATCGATAAAAGGACAAAAAACCGGTAAAAACGAAAAAAATCGTAAAAAACGACAAAATAACAAAAAAGACAAAAACAATGAAAAACGGCGAAAAATCGGTTAAAACGACAAAAGTGACCAAAAAGCGACAAAAAATGTATAAACGACAAAAAATAACAAAAAGAGGGTAAAAACGACAAAAATAACCAAAACACGACAAAAACGACATAAAATCGGTAAAAACGACAAAAAAACCAAAATGCGGCAAAAACGACCAAAAAAAATCGGTTAAAACGACAAAAAATGACAAAAAATCGGTTAAAACAAATAATCGATAAAAACGACAAAAAAGAACACAAAATCGGTTAAAACGACAAAAAATCGGTTAAAACGACAAAAAATAACCAAAAAGCGACAAAAACGACAAAAACCGGTAAAAGCGACAAAAATGATAAAAAACGACATAAAATAAGTAAAAATGACCAAAAAGCGAAAAAAAACGACAAAAACAAATAAAAATCGGTAAAAACAGCAAAAAAACTACAAAAACGACAAAAAATTGCTTAAAAACGACAAAAATTGACAAAAAAGCGACAAAAAGGACAAAAGTTGGATAAAAACGACAAAAAATAATCAAAAAGTGACAAAAAAAAGACAAAAAGGGTAAAAACAACAAAAAAATTGCTTAAAACTAAAAAAAATGGGTAAAAACGACAAAAAATGACAAAAAAGCGATAAAAACGATAAAAAATAATCAAAAAGTGACAAAAAAGACAAAAAATGAGTAAAAACGACAAAAAAATTGGTAAAAACGACAAAAAAATTACAAAAAAAAAAGCAATAAAAATGACAAAAAAATAATCAAAAAGTGACAAAAAATGGGTAAAACGACAAAAAAAATCGCTTAAAACGACAAAAAAATTTGGTAAAAACGACAAAAAATGACAAAAAAAAAAACGATAAAAACGACAAAAAATAATCAAAAAGTGAAAAAAAAAAAACGACAAAAAATGGTAAAAACGACAAAAAATTGCTTAAAACGACAAAAATTGGTAAAAATGAAAAAAAATGACAAAAAACTGATAAAAACGACAAAAAATAATCAAAAAGTGACAAAAAAGACAAAAAAATGGGTAAAAACTACAAAAAATCGCTTAAAAAACGACAAAAAAATGGTAAAACGACAAAAACCGACAAAAAAAAACGATAAAAACGACAAAAAATAATCAAAAAGTCACAAAAAAGAAAAAAAAATGGGTAAAAAACGACAAAAAATTGCTTAAAACGACAAAAAAATTGGTAAAAACGACAAAAAATGACAAAAAAAAACGATAAAAACGACAAAAAAAGAAAAAAATGTTCAAAACTAATCAAAATTGATCAAAAAAGAAGAAAAAAATTTAAACAATTTTTTTTTTTGCCCGGGCAAAAAAAAAATACCCACCTATTCTCAAAGGATAGAATTCCCATGTTTTGTGGGTAAACTATTTGCCCGGGTATTTATAATTCCCGGAAATAAATTTTTTTTAAGCCAAACAAACGTGGTAATAGATTCTCATCTTAAATTTTCCCGGGAATAAAAAAAAATACCGCGTACCAAACGCCCCCTAAGGGTCTGCTCGGCAATTGTTGGGTAGCCGTTATGAGAGATATTTTTAAAGTACCGGTTATGAGCAGTTATGAGAGGTCCAATTTTGGATGGTTTTAAATAGCTGTTTTAAAATAAAAGTCATGCTGGGTAATTCATTGACGAATGATTCTGAATTTTTTTTTTGAAGTAGTGGGTAATTGTGGCGAACTCGTCTCCATTGGGGCTCGAACTCCTGACCACTTGGGCCGCATGCATCTCTCTTAACCATTAGGCTAGAGGTTTATATATATATATATATATATATATATATATATATATATATAAACCCTGAAAATAATTCGATTAGGAGTGTTTATAGAGCTACTCAAAGTTATATTTCACTGGTTTTGAGAGATTTTTGAGCCGACCAAACTCTGACTTAAAAACAATTACCAACAATTTTTTTAGACATTTTGTAGACGATCGGTTAAAAATCTTCGAAAACCGGTGAAAATACTATTGCCAAGTAGAGCCTAAGGTTATGTAATGGGAAGTTTGGGAGCGATACTTTCGATGACCATCTCACCTCTTCTCACACGAACTCGATGCGTCGCTCGCATCAATGTCAGAGCTGGCTTCATGATCATGTATGATATCGGGATAGGACACGAACGACAGCAGCAGAGGATCTGCAACAGCGTGTGCAGTAGTACTACCCCTTCCGGGTGGCTCCCTCTCGACTGGTGCCTGACCGGTTGTCCCTGAGCTGTTCCTCTGAGGCTTCCTCCGCTGCGAAAGAAACAAAATGCTCGAACTTCATTCGAGAGCACATAGTTTTTTTTTCTTCTTTTCTTTCCTCGGTGAAAATACCGTTGCCAAGCAGACCCTAAGATAACTTTCTTCGCGGGTAAATGTTACTTACCTTCAGCATATGGGAATGCTGCACTGTGAAATGTGCAGTGATATCTTTGCCAAGATCGTCTGCGCACACTGGGCATACCTGGTTGAAGCAAAACACTTGTTAGTTGAGTCCATTTTTGTTCACCCACCAAAACGAATGTGTTTGTTCACCCTCCAATAATAAATTGACACGTGCCAAATTCTTTAGTCAAAACCAGTTTGAATGTTTACAAAACCACTTCTAAAGTGGTTTATGTTGAATGAATTTGACACATGTCAATTTATTATGGGAGGGTGAACAAACACCTTAGTTTTGGTGGGTGAACAAAAATGGACTCCTTGTTAGTTTATATATAGATTGGATGATGATCGAATGAGTAGATAAATCTATGTACATATACCGCATTTTTGGTGTCGAAGCAATGCTCCTCCTGTAGGTGAGCGCAGAGTACAGGGACTTCGACTTCGACATAGCAGAAAGGGCAGGGGAAGTAGTCCCATGTAGTCCTGTCACCTCCTGAATCATCCAGGGAATACTTCAAAATTGGTGTCGTGTTGTATCATGCCCGTGTCATATACGTATCATGTTGGGAAAAACAATTCTATAGCATGCAATCAGAAGATACGCATAAACTAGAAATAGAAATGAAAGGATTCGAGACACGTTACAAGATGCTATCCTTGGAATAGGTTTCCGTCCTCTCACAAACACTGCAGCAGGGTTCCTGGCGATCTATTCCCGAGATACAACGAATCCAATGATCCGCGACACCGTGCACCAAGTGACGAGTCCAGCAATCGATTACAACCCTTGTCCGGGAGAGAAGATGGACGAAGGAGGAGATTTTTGGAAGATTTTGGTTCTGGTCGCCTTTCTTTCTCTCTGTGCAAATGTGTTTTTTTTTCGAGAGAGAAGATAAAACAGATAAACTGTTTTTTAAATATATCTATGGATCGATCGCCGTCCAGGATAACCTCCCTCTAATCATGATAAATTGTTTTAAACATATTTCTAGATCGATCGTGTCTAGGATAACCTCCGACTAATCATGTAATGAGATTACGTAAGAACATGTCCGCGGAAGATCAACAACCAACCGAACCAAATTTTAAAAAGAAACAAATAAATAAATGAAAAGTAACGACTAATAAACGCGCCAAAAATGAACATCGCAGGACGGGCTAGAGTCCATCCCCTACAAAACCGATTTACACAATAAAGTGGGTAAAATACTTTAAATAAAGGAGAGTGCTTTATCCTATCTATCCGATGTGGGACTAAAAATTGTCTCCTTATCGAATCAATAGAAATTATATGTTGCTCCAACAAGCAACACAACCAACTGGCATCCAAAATTCACTAGGATACGCAAGAACCAATATCTTGATCTGTGTTTGTATTTTGTATCATTGTATCCATGTAACATAGAAATTTAGCAATTTTGATGGTTGGAGTTGAAAGCATGTGAGAGGTTTGAGGGCCAGGTTTGCAGTATCGGTATCGGTATCGGTATCAGTATCAGACCCTTTCTATGAGTATCGGGATCGGCGGTGTCGACAGTTTCGGAATCGAATTTTTTGGAATCAAACATAGATAATTATTAATAAATTATTAAGATTTTAGAAAAAAAAAAATATTTTATATATTTAGACATAATTTTAAGTATTTTCTGTATTATTTTTTGGTATCTATGGAATTAAAAGAAATAGTAGTCACCCTTCCTACAACATATATGTTTTCTTATTTTACAGGATTTTATAATTTAATGTCTTACAACCTTGTCGATTGGTCTTTTTCGTTTAATTTTCTTTGCCAAATTGGCTGAAAAACAGACCCCTGATGTCGGTATCGGTCAGTATCGGTATCGGATCTCGACATGCCAAACCGTTTCGGTATCGGCTGTATCGGGTCGGCATCGGCCGATACTGCAAACTATGTTTTAGGGATATTTAGGCCATTAATCTGTAGAAGTAAATATTGCACCCAACAGAAGTACAACTATTTTCCAGAATTTTCTCCCGACACTCCATCCAAAATTTAAGCAACATAATATATAATTCTACTACTTTTATCCTAATATATGATCATGGAAAGAATGAAGCCACTGATAACCAAAACCAGATAACAAACCCTGAACTTAGTTGTTAACTTCATTCATTCAGTAACAAAAGCATATCAAATAATTATCTACAAAAAAGAAGAAAGAAAAAGAAAAGAAAAGAAAAGCATATCAAATAAATTACTCAAGAACTTTACTCTTCCAGCCAAGCTAACTATGAACTAGAATTTACAGTAATCCACAAATAAATTATAGGCAGCTTTACAACATCCTACAATTAATGACATGGGGAGAGATTTTCAGTATATAGAACTGAACTAAACTGCTCAATTCTTGGTATCATATATGGATGCATACAATATAATGAAAGAGCAAATAAATCAGTACTAGAAAGAAAATTCAGAGATGACCAGAGTAGATGCTGGTGTTGGCTTGCATTGAAGCAGCAGCTGAAGAAGAAGAGACCCTGCCACTCCACAGCTCCCACTCCATGCCAACTCTCTCTCTCTCTCTCTCTCTCTCTCTCTCTCGGCAACAAATAAGTAAAGAAGAAGAAGAAGACAGATAGATAATTGCTTTGTATCAAGTGGACTAGTGAAAAAAAGGTTATTTAGGTGAGGGTATCTTATAATATTGAAAATTTGCGTTTAGCTTTCCATATTGTCCATAATATAATTTGGATCTCGTCCTAGCAGCTGACTTGGTTGGCCGTTCAAAATGGAAACATAAACGTAGATTTTGAATATTATACGAGCCCTTATAACAAACGAAAATATGCGAGGGTTGTGTGCCTTGGTTTATTTAGTTTTGTTTGGCAGGAGTTGTGCGACTTGGGTTATTTAGTTTTGTCATGATAAATGGTGAATGAGACTTGTGACATTGTTGTTTGCTTTTATGATTCTCTCATGATCTCAGCAACCACACAACCCTCCAGGACTACTGAGTTGTAAGCATCCAACAATGCGATCGGGACGAGAGACATCTGGCGATACACGATATCCACGAAGTCGTCCCTATCAAAAATGTCGCCACAAGGTTTGCGTGGCTGCTGAGATCCGAATAAAAATAAACCACAGTTTCACAAGTCTCATTTCCGATTGATTATGATAAAAATTAAATAACGCAAGTCACACAACCCTCAGTTTTAGGAACTCATATAATATTTAAATTTTGTATTAGATTTTTATTTTGGACGATCAGTCAACTCAATCGTTAGAATGAGATCCAAAATCATATTAGATAATATGAAAACATAAATATAAAGTTCTAATATTATATGAGACCTAAACATAAATATTACTTGTAGTGGTGTTGTGAATCTATGAAGTGATGTTGAAGAAAAAGTTGTTGTGTGCTAGTTTTTATTTTTATTGATGTAGGCAATTATATATGTGCATGCTTGCTTTTTGTATGTGTCCACCTGCAGATTTGGGTAGACATGAAACCAAAGCTGACAGCTCCTCTTTGAAAGGTCATTTGGAGCTTTCCTTTGGATGACAAAACATACTGAAGTGGCAACAACCGACTGATTAGTCCATTCGACCCTACCAATTGTATGGAGCCAGTAGCCATGGATGGAAGACACTATGTACCTCTCAGTTAGTTTTTAACATGAATCATATGTAATAATAACAAGATACAAAAAGGAGCAACATTGTTTGGCTTGATGGTTGTCAATCGTTTGAAAAGTTCTATGACATATTTTTAATTACACAAACAATCGTACTATATGGCTCACGCAGTACTCGTACGAGCCGACAGAAGGGGTCGGGAGGCCGAAAGGTGGAGCAAAGGGGCAGCGGCACAGGAGGGGGGAGGGGGACAGAGGAGGAGGACCGGCCTCCTCCTTCGTCTCATGCAAGCCATATGTCTTTCTTGTTACACAAATATAAGTTGTATTGTGAATCTCATCCTCAACGAGATCCCCAACGAGCTCTCTCATTTCTTTCCTTGACTCCCTTAATGGCTTCTCTCAAGAATTCAAGATTAGCCTCCTTTGCTCAAACCTCAAAACTAGGACATGAGAAGACGCTTACAAATGATCTCCTCCTACCCCCCAAAGTTAGGAGCAATCGGACCGTCCAATAACAACATTTTATATTTGAACCGCACACTGAAATGGATCAACCCCGACTCAACGACATATTAGCGGTATGCTTGATGCGGAGAAAATTGTGTCTAAAATGTGTTACAACGTTAATGTACTTTCTGTACCAATCGGTATATCGTCCTGATACTCTTGACTATGTTTGAACCACATATCGCTGCTTAGACTCTTCTTACACTTCCCCGATCGCTGGACGACGTATTCTATAGTTGAATATGAGTCGTATATAAAAATCTCCACCTTAACTTGTCACACAACTAATCATCTCATAAGCATGTTATTGATACCTTCATGCTCTTTTAACTTTAGCTCTCCTTTGATTTTTCCTTGCACACTGACATGGACTTTAGTCATAACCGCAAAATTGATCACCAACACAGCCTCTAACATAGTGTAACAGCCCTAAAATTTTGATTTACTAATTTAATTTAATTATATGGTACTAGTGTAATATTTGTAAATGTCACGAGTATTACTGCATTTCCCCTTAATTTCTAATTTATTCAATTATTATATTTTTAAATTAACTAATATTAATTATTTCGTAGGAAGGCGGAACGGACCTAATATTGGAGACAACTACACGGGTTGACTTCAAAGATGGGTCCGACACGTCCAAGGTGGAACAATACACTGTGGTTGGCATACAATGATGATGTCGATGAACTTGTCGATTTCGTCCTGTGGTCGAACGAATCGAGATGCCAATATATTGGAACTCCTGGGTGCTCGACATTGATATTGACTCCATAATCCTTTTTGAAGTGATGCTCTACTACTACTACTACTTCAAAGAATACTAATAAGAATGCTGAGGAATAGTTGCCATGGATGCCATTCTTTCGCACAAACTAGAGTCCCATAGGACCCATAAGGTCCACCAGGAGAGCCCGAGTCATCGAAGTAGCTCTCGAGCTCTATTATAGCAGGAGTTTGAACATCAAAAGCAATATGTTTGTGCCTTCTCTTCCAATCCATAGCTGCACCAAAGACACCAAATAGATAAACTCCAAAAACTCCATGAAACATCTTCCTCCTTGAATATGCCTTGCATAACTTTAAAGATCATTCGAACAAAATTTTCCATCATTCCTCAATCAACGCAAGCTCACTCACACCTTAGCCAAATTCATTGAACAGTTTATATCGTCGAACTCAATCCAACCATTTTTAAAGTTTCACCAACACTCTCTGCCTCCATCAATAGTGTGCATCGCATAGAACCGCACTTCTCAAAGTCAATGGACAAGCTAAGACTCACAGTACCAAGGAACCAACTGAGAACTAAAGCAATCTACCCGAGCACTATACCTCATTCTATTCTGAACCCACAGGAACATAGCTAAGCCAATCGATTGATATCTCCAATCGAATCCCAAGTGATATACCTCAAACAATCCAAACAATTCTCTAAACATTAAATTCAATTACAAACCAATCTTCCAAGTCTGACTGCATCAAAGTCCCAATCACAACTATACATTAATGTTTAATTCTAGCAAAATCCTACTATCTCAAAATTCATCATTGACTAGATCCGTTCTATCTTCCAAGAATTTTTCAATCCAAGAAAAAAACTAACCAAATCATCAAATTTGAATCACTAACGAAGTTCTGAATCACTCACTATGCATATATCAATCGTACTCTTTCAAATATGATCTCAATCCTTGTTAGTATTCGTCAAATTTAAACCAAATCTAAAGTCGTCATCATCTAATTCCCAAGGATCAATCTTCATACATAGCTAGCTTGCAACTATATCGAAACATGTATCTAACTCATCAATCAACTTTTTGGTCAAACAGAAAATATTGAGCCATCAAACTACAATTTATTCCATTAGCCAACAACCAATTATTCTAATCATTTTTTTATGATGACACGATTGATATCCCAAGTATTCCAGCATTACGCACACATCAATATTGCCTTGAGGAACATCAATCCAAATCCAAGTCAAATGAAATCCAATGATCACACTATCATCAATCACTTCTCCAAACAATCCAAATCCAAGCTAAATCAAATTCATGGAACACACAACTACAATCATTTTTCAAGCACATGATTTTGAATCATCATCCAACTATCAAGAAAATCTTAACCATCACATCTGCTTGAGTAACATCAACTAAGACAATCTAATAATAAAAAATCAATCTGAATAATTCTATATAAGATCTTGTTCTTCTGACCGCAAGCAATATGAACCAAATCAAATTCAAGTATTATCTCTCAATCTCACATTCCCAGCTCTATTCTAATTACAATATATCCAGACAACTCTTTTAAAGGTCAATCCTACTATAGAAAATGAATAATGGATCATTTTATTGATGGGCTACTACTTGCTACTTATAGAGGTTCCAACTCCTCTTCATACTACATATTCCAATGTGGGACTAAAGTCCCTTATTGGTTCTCAACACTCCCCCTCAAGATGGACGATAGATATTAATCATCCCCATCTTGTTATATAGCTTTGACAGACTCAATGAACTAAGACCTTTAGTCAGACAATCTGCAACTTGTTCTTCTGAACGAATATGGTCAATCTTCAGTATCCCTTGTTCCAGCTTCTCCTTGATGAAGAATCGATCGATCTCGATGTGCTTCGTTCTGTCGTACTGAACTGGATTGTTGGCTATACTTATTGCAGCTTGACTATCGCTCAGAAGATGTAACGGTGCTCCCTTATCCAGCTTCAACTCTGTCAGCAGTGTTTTCACCCACAGTAACTCTGACACTCCCAGAGCCATTGTTCTGTATTCTGCTTCAGCTGACGACGTGCTACCACTGACTGTTTTTTGCTTCTCCATGAGACCAGGTTTCCTCCTACAAAGACACAGTAGACCTTCTGTCATCTATGCAACTCGCCCAGTCTGCATCGCAGTATCCCTCAACTTCTATGCGTCCATTCTTCTTGAACCATAGTCCTTTTCCCGGCGTCCCTTTCAGATATCTCAAGATCTGAAACACTGCTTCCATATGACCCGTTCTTGGATCATGCATGTAGCGACTCACTACACTCACCGTAAATGAGATATCAGGACGAGTGTGCCCCAGATAAATCAATCTCCCTACAAGTCTTTGATACCTTTCACGATCAACTGGCTCTCCTGCTTCTGCTTCCAACTTATACTTCTGGTCAATTGGAGTGACTGCTGCTTTGCATCCCAGCATCCCTATCTCATTTAGCAGATCTAGTACGTATTTTCTTTGTGAGAGAATAATTCCTTGTTCGCCGTCACACACCTCGATACCCAGAAAGTATCTCATTGCTCCTAAATCCTTCACCTCAAACTCCTTCGCGAGTTTTGATTTCAGCTTAGTGATCTTGACCTCATCATCACCTGTGATTACTATATCATCCACATATACAACAAGTATAGTAATGTGGCCTCTTGCATGCTGAAGAAAAACTGTATGATCTGTATTTGTTTGATGGTATCCCATGCCAGTAACAGCCTTTCTGAATCTGTCGAACCCAGGCTCGAGGAGATTGCTTGAGCCCGTATAGCGACTTCTTTAGTTTACACACTTTTTCACGCGACGTTCCTCTGTCTGATTCTGTCGCGTAGCATCCTGGCGGGAGCTCCATATACACTTTTTCTTGCAGGTCCCCGTGGAGAAAGGCATTCTTCACATCTAATTGGTATATCTTCCACCCATAGTTTGCTGCAATGGAGACCAGAGTTCTTACCGTGCTCATTTTTGCTACTGGAACAAACGTCTCATCATAGTCGATGCCATATGATTATGTGTATCCTTTTGCAACCAACCTCGCATTGTACCGCTCTACTTTTTCTTCTGGCGTCTCCTTCACTGTGTACACCTATTTGCATCACACAATTTTCTTTTCTTTGGATAATGGAACCAGCTTCCATGTCTTATTTTTCTCTAGTGCCCCAAGTTCTTCTATCATTGCAGCTTTCCACCTTGGATCTTTCTTTGCTTCCTGCCAACATTTAGGAAAAGAAGTAGAGTCTAACGATGCAATGAAGGCTCGATAATTCGAAAAAATGTTAGAATAAGACAAAAAATTGGCAATATCATGTTCATAATCATCATAACGACTAGGAGCCTTACCCGCATTTATGCGAGAAGATCTCCTTAAGGGAGTAATAGGTGGTGGAGAGATCATATCATCCAAGTCAGAGAGATCCGCATCAGAATCAGAGTGATTCAGTGCGGGGGCAACATCTTCAAGAGTTGGGGCAGGAGTAGACGAGGGACTTGGTACAGTAGGCAATGGACATGGCACAGTACTGGACTTCTGTTGTCTCCTTCTGTAGATTTGGAGCACCTTTTTCCCTTGTCTCTCCCTGTGTAGCATATGTATCTTCTTCTTCATTTTCCGTATCAGAGTCACTGATATCTCCTCCTTTCGTCCAATTTTCCACGACCGGGTACGGGACCGATCCGACTACCACGTTTGGACTTATTATCTCCCCCTCACGTCTAACACCCTCTGTGTTAGGTGTGTCACCAAACGCTGAACCTGCATCCGAACCATAGTATGGTTCCAGTTCTCTGAATGATGATACGAACCCAACGGTATATCCGAAATAGAATTTCGATGACCCGATCACAAAATGGTCCGTTGACCTGGATATTGGTATCCGATTTGCACGTAAATGCGTGTCGAAGCCAAAGTCCACAAAATCTAACAAAGTATATGTCAACGTGTCCAGAATGACGACACGAACTCAGCGGTATATCCGAAATTGAATTCCGATGAGCCGATCTCAAAATGACATGTTGACACAGACATTTGAAATCCGGTTTGCACCTAAATGCGTGTCGGAGCAAATGTCTTCAAAACTCAGCAAATTTTATGTCAACGAGTCTAGAATGATGCCACGAGTCTACTGGTGGTGTCAGAAATTGAATCCGGAGTCCCGGGTTCAAAAATAGAATTTAACAAGTACAAAATTAAGAATTCGGACGGCCAACTTTGACGTCGAATTCGACCAACCAAACGTGTTCACAATGAAACGAAACTTAAGGGGCAGGAAGGGAATTATACCAGCTGCGCACAGGTACTGGTAGCACGCCAACCGGAGCTGCAACGGCGGAGTTACGAGCTGACGAAGTCGGCTCCACAAAACTGTCCAAAAATAGTACAATTTAAAGTGTCAACTTGGTGGTCAGTTTTGAGGTATCAAACGACAAAATTAACGGACGAAACTTGAGGGGAGTGAAGAGCTATATACCGAGATTGTGACGGAGTAAAGAGTTCGCCGATCCAACTATCGAATCTCTCAAAAAACGTGTACAAAGTTGCTATGACGAAACACGAATTTTTGAGTTCCAAACTCGCACGCGCCGACGGGATCTCGTGCCAAACGCACGAATAGCCTATGCGGCGCGTCGGGGAAGGAGGCACTGGCCCCGGGGTGGTCGCCTGGGGTCGCCTGGCCGGAGGAGGGGTCGTGGTGGCGTTGTGCGACGGCGGAGGCGCACGTCGGCGGCGGCGGTGGCAGCTACTGCTGCCGTCCATGCTGCTGTTGTAGCTGCTTGCTGCAGCTGCGGGTGCTGCGCTTGCGCGTGGCACGTGGTGGCGGTCGTCGGCGGGAAGGGGGGCGCGGCACAGCGCCGGGCACGGCGGGGGTGGCTGTGCGGTGGCGGGGGTGGTGTGCTATGGAGATGGTGAAGGTGATAATGGGGATGGTGGTGGAGATGGTTAATGGTGGTGGTTATGGAGAGGGTGGTGGTGTGAGGATGATGATGATGATGGAGTAGTGAGGAGGAGGAGATTGAGGTGGTGTCGGCTGTAGGGGGGCTGTCGGCTAGGTGGAGGGGGTGTGGTGAGTTTATGTGTAAGGAGAGAGGGAGAGAGAGTTATTTGAGTGTGTGTGAGTGTATAATATATATAGAAAGAGAGAGAGAGTGAGAATAGAGAGAGATATTTGAAGAGAGAGGAAGTTGAGAGAGAGAGATAGGTCGGCTGAAGGGGGGGAGTGTTGTGCTGGTATGGGGAGAGAGGGGGTGAGGTGTATGGGAGTGTTTTAAGGAGGAGAGAGAGTGAGATATTAATATATATATATGTGTATATATATATATATATATATATATATGTGATATTTGTAAAGTAGAAAGAGGAAGAGATATTTTTAAATGAAAAAAAAGAAATATTGTGTGGGGTATTTGGGCAGTCATGAGGGGACAACATGGAGCTTGGGTTTGGGTTCGGTTGAGCCGGGTTGGGTCAAAATCGGACATGGTGCAATAATTAAATTTAAATAGGTATTTATGATCATAGGTAAATAAGTAACATGCGGGGACTCAAATAAATGGGACACAAGCGTCATGTGGGTAGTAGGCTTCATGTGGGCCATGTCCATACTTTGGATTGACAGGTTGGATCGATGTCGAGTCCTGAAATTAATTTGGAAATTAAATCAGATTTTAAGGTAGATAATTAATTGGCCTAAATTGACCCAAAAGTCGTGCGAAGCAAATGAAGCACAAAATAGACTGTCTGAGTGGGACACGAAGGTCATGGGTGTAGAGCGTCTCGAGTAGGTTATTCATGAGAAGTTGGTTCTGAGAAAACGACTAGTCTTGTGCTCCTAAATTAAAAGTCACGGTAACGTGCAAACGATAATCAAAGATAAAAGTGGAAATTTAATTAATAATCATTTAATCGATCAAATGGTCTAAATTGACCCGAAGTTGCGCGATGCAAAAAGAGCACAAGAAAATGGGTTTAAGTGAGACATGATATATCAAAACGAAGATAATCTTGTCTACTTCAAACTCATGAAGAGAGTTTCCAGATATTGACATCTCTGACGCTCCAGAAGTCAAAGTCACGGAAAGGAACATTAATGATAAAAAATAATTAAATAATAAGATATTTATTGAAAATAATTCATTTAGAAAATTTAAAATAAACCCTAAAATTCAGGGGGCTTACATCCTACCCACCTTACAAAAATTTCATCCTCGAAATTAAAAATCATCCATAGGTCAAACTATAACATGTGGCAGCTCTGGCTACAATACTCAATCCGCTTTCCTTGTGATCATCCATATTGTTATCGCTACATGTATTTTGGTTCAGGTTCAACAAAGTCTTTCTATCATAAACTTCGTCATATATCCTTTAGAATCTTCCATACTAACATGGAACCTTTATGTATACCCTAAACTATAGGTCATTCCCTGGATTTGTCTATAAGCCTAAAATGCTTAGTCATCGACCATATTTCCAACCTCAATTGTAAAATATTTGATTTTCTTATCATATCCTAAGTATCCTTATTCTATCAATCCACAGGCCCTTTGCATTATTTGTCGTCAACCTTTCCTACAGTTTCTCCTTGAAATCATACGTTCAATTCTTATCCTTGGCGTAGAGCATTCTTCATTTTACTTAACAACTCCTCCGAATATAAATCCTCGATTTCAAACTCCCGATTTATTAATTACCAATGTACATATGTCTTTGTCTTGTTTCTTGTCTTGTTAACTGATATCTTTCCGATCTCGTACGCAATATTATATCCCATTCTAACTTATTCTATATCATTCTATATATCGATCTGCCCTTTAATCACATGTAATTAGCTATAGATAACCAACCAAAATTTTACAAATGCTAAATCCTCAAACTGCTAAGCACAAGATTCTAATCCTCAATCCATAGTCACAACAATATAATATCTCATTTCTCCATCTTAGATACCCTATCTCGAGTCATACTATCAATGCAATCGTTCTGTGGCTTCCAATTTTACTACAGTCAGTCACCCATACTTGTCCTATAAGCTTAATCTAACCAATCCCTAGGAAAAGTATTTATCACAATCACACAATACATTTATAGTTATACTATAGAATCAGTTAACAAGGTTTGGCTATTTCGGTCGTCTATCAAATAGAAGGTAACAAGCCTAAGACTGGGTCAAGCAATCCATAACAGTGTCCAAACAAGTTAAAGGTCAAGCAAGACAGGAAAATTTGTCGGAATATCTCCAAGAATGGTACGAAAACAACGAGATGCATAACGAGAAGAATTACCCAAGAGGTTAACGAAGAAGAGTTTAGTCAAGTCATAGGAAAGATGGAACATAAAAATAATTATGTCCAAAAAGATAACATGAAAGCAATCCTATTGGAGAGTCCTAGAGAACCTGTAATCCTAGTTGTAGATGTAGATATGACAGAGTTAATCAAGACGGAGAAGAATGATAATAAGAATTTATGCTTGCTCATTCGGTCATAACAAAATGAACCAAGTTGAGATATGATCTGATAACCATACACGTCTTCCTGAAATCATGTTGCCAGAATTTTTGCCACACCAGTAAGCTTAGATGCAACAAACGATAGAGTCATAGCTAAGGTATACACCCTATAATCATGCTATCTAGAATCCTTGCCACGCCAACCAGTATGGCTGTGAAAAAATCTAAATTCCATAACTAAGATAAGTATACCCAAAATCAGGCCCTATATTTTTGTCATACCAGCTAATATGGCTGCGATAAATTCTAAACTCCATAAATAAAGCAGACGTTTACCTTATCAGGATATATCACAATGCAATCCATAAAATTTATCACGATGCAAGATCAAAATCAACAACGAAAATCAGAAATCAATTTCAACAACGAATTAAGGAAGATCAAATGGAAATAAGAGGAAATAGATTTCGAGATAAGATTAGAGTGAGATCCTTAGGGGTCATCCCAAGGGTACTATCCTGGTCAAAATTGTAACCTACCGAATTTCAAACAAGAGACTAAATATAGTTAACGGTCCTATGCTGTGATGAGTTTTCCTATGTTGCAATCCTAGAAATCCTCTAGGTGTTCTAAATATTTATTCCTAGTGTTATCAAGTTGTCCTAAGATCCTAATTGCAGGCATGCTTGGTACAATAACGTAACCAAACAACTTAAGTCTGGACCTGCATGGGCCGCCACTAAAACAGGTCACGACCCGTTACCCAAATTGTTGGGTCGGACCGAGCCATGTCCAGCCTACGCTTGTTAAAGCGTAGTAAGATGTTCTAAGAATAGATAATAAAGGATCTAAGCTACTAACAGTTCTAATATCACAATTAAAAGGTTCATCACAACACAGCATCTATAAGCGAAAGTAAACAAGTACAGACTTAATAATATACTTCCAAAGTATCTAACTGGAGACAAAGTCCAGTATCCAAATATAAGATCTAAGTCTCAAAATACATGAAAGATATCTAAGCAAGGTTCCCCGCTGGGACCTCATCTGGAGCTAAGGCCAGGTCCTCAAAATCAGTGCTATAATATGTATCACATAGCATTTTCTCCTCAAAAAGTAAACCTACAACGTTATCCTGTCAGGACGGGAGCAAGTACTTGTACTACAAACATATAATACTGATCATGTGATGGAAAGAGATGAAATAACGTAATCATGGCATATCTTGATTTATCCAGTTTTAGATACTTTCATCATGGCAATACATATTCATTTTAAAGTTTAAAACTGTAGCAGGTGAATGGTCAGTCAATAGGTAAAATAGGATGTATAGTGGTACATATCAATTTTATGAAGTGTACATACGTACCCTTAACGGCATCGGTGTATATCCATACACAAACGCAAGATCAGACATACGACAAAGGTACATATAGAATGTAACAGTGCACGGTAAATACATACGGAGAAGGGGGGCATGATCACGTATACTACTAACAGTTTTTCCTTAACCCATTTTTATTAACATGTGAGTGATACGAGAACAGTATAAAACATGTGAAAGATACTGGGAGCAGTATAAGCAATGTAGGTACTGAGAGCAGTATAAAACATAGTGGATACTCAGAGCAGTATAAAGCATGACATGTACTGAGAACCAGTAAGAAGCATGTGAAGATATGACTTGCAGTTATCCAGAAAGCAGTATTTTAACATGATTTAATCACAGTTTATTGTTATACGCAGTAAATAAGCTTGTAGGGGTACTTGCCTCGAGCAAAGCAAGAATAAGAATATGAAGATACAGATGTTCGATGTCCTGTCAATAATGATATATAAACTCAGCCTCTAAGTTATGATTAAGATTTTACACTAGTGGTGTGACACGACTCCTAACTAGACACTAGCTAAGTGGGGACCTAGCATAAAATTCCAACATGGGATGACACTATATCTAAACCAATACTTAGGGTCCTTAGAAACACAAGGATCACATTTAAAGTTTTACAAAAACCAAGCATATAAATATATATACTAATAATAATAATTAATTACAAATTAAGGATGGCACATAAGCAAAATTCTACCGATGTCGTCGGATGAAAAAATAAATATCACCAACGTGTCCAAAATGGTCAAATTAGCTAAAATAGCCTACCCATAAGTCCAATTTGGACATAGGGACAAAATGGTAATTTCGGATCAAAATGATGTCCGCTGTTGAACACACTTTGCACCGAAAAATGTGTCAGGATAGAAGTCTATAAAACTTACCAAATTATATGTCTACGAATCCAGAATGATGATACGAACCCAACGGTATATCCGAAATAGAATTCCGATGACCCGATCACAAAATGGTCCGTTGACCTGGATATTAGTATCCGATTTGCACAAAAATGCGTGTCGAAGCCAAACTCCACAAAATCTAACAAAGTATATGTCAACGGTCCAGAATGATGACACGAACTCAATGGCATATCCGAAATTGGATTCCGATGAGCCGATCTCAAAATGACACGTTGACGCGGACATTTGGAATCTGGTTTGTACCGAAATGCGTGCCGGAGCAAATGTCTTCAAAACTCAGTAAATTATATGTCAACGAGTCCAGAATGGCGCCACGAGTCTACTGGTGGTGTCAGAAATTGAATCCGGAGTCCGGGGTTTAAAAATGGAATTTAACAAGTGCAAAACTAAGAATTTGGACGGCTAACTTTGGCGTCGAATTCGACCAATCAAACGTGTTCACAATGAAACGAAACTTAAAGGACAGGAAGAGGGTTATACCAGCTGTGCACAGGTACTGGTAGTGCGCCAACCGGAGCTGCGACGGCGGAATTACGAGCTGACGAAGTCGGCTCCACAAAACTGTCTAAAAATAGTACAATTTAAAGTGTCAACTTGGTGGTCAGTTTTGAGGTATCAAACGACAAAATTAACGGACGAAACTTGAGGAGAGTGAAGAGGTATATACCGAGATTGTGACGGAGTAAAGAGTTTGCCGATCCAACGGTCGAATCTCTCGAAAAACGTGTGCGAAGTTGCTGCAACGAAACACAAATTTTTGAGTTCCAAACTCGCGCGCGCTGATGGGATCTCGTGCCAAACGCACAAATAGCCTATGCGGCACGTCGGGGAAGGAGGCGCTGGCCCCGGGGTGGTCGCCTGGGGTCGCCTGGCCGGAGGGCGGTCGTGGTGACGATGTGCGACGACGGAGGCACACGTCGGCGGCGGCGGTGGCAGTTGCTGCTGCCGTCCATGCTGATATTGCAGCTGCTTGCTGCAGCTGCGGGTGCTGCTGCGTGCTGCTGTGCTTGCACACGGCGCGTGTCACGCCCCGAGTCGGCAACGTTCATCCCCAATGTTAATTTTGCCGATTCGATCATCCTCGCTAAGACGTGATATCGTACGAGTCTGGAATTGCACTCATACAAGGCAGAACGTTACGTTGCATTTGATATAAATATGCCAAGTTGAAACTTCACAAATCATATCAGAATTTAAGACGCAGTATAGGAAGATAGAAATACTTTTCACTCATAGCTTGCAACGAAGTGCAAGACGTAATTACATTGGATGCCGTTGCGGCTACATTGATTGAAAATATAAAGAAAATACATTTGACAAGTTGCCTGAACTACGCTTGTCGTCCCATACATTCGCCCCTTTATACATAAGCCGTCGACTTGAATTGGCTTCAAAATACTTCAGTATAGGAAGAGCTTCAAAACACCTCTCCGTACTTCAGCTTCGTTTTAGGTTAGAGCGCCCGCCGTACCTGAAGAAATTGGGGGAGGGGATTAGCACACTTGCTAAGTGGACGAGACGAACCAACTCGTCTAAATCGACTCTAATTGTTAGGGTAGGCATGCTTTAGAGTTGTCTTTCTATTAGAACTAAATGAATTCAGTTCATATTCGATAGCCATCTTTGAGTAATAAAGCATACAGTATAACATCGCAGTTTTCATATTTCTTACCACGGCCGTGCTCGTCCCTGCATGAAAACAGAGATAATATTTACCCTGCATAAGACAATAGGTGAGCATGCAACTATCTTATATGCGGTCATTGGTGCTACGCACCACTAGGGACTTAATCGAAGTTGAGATGCGATGCTACCCATTCAGCCTAGGTTGCAAGCCTTACTGAAGGTCCCGCATGCCTCGCGCCGAGGCACGATAAATTATTCCCCCTAGGACGAATCGGTTTCGATGCCCCGGATACCGTTTCGAGGAAAATGAACTTGTGCACAAGCTGTCCATGACCATGCCTATGTGCAAACAGTTTCATATATGCAAAAGTTTTGTATAGCGCGGATAGTATCGAACGACATTATCATTTCTCGCAACTCATGCAACGATTCATTTTCCCCAAAGTCGTACACCGATTTAGCGTCCCGTGGGCACCAAATTGTCCGAGGCATCATAACCCTTGATCGACGTTTCATAATATTTTGCAGCAGATGAAATAGTCTATCTTTTTACTAGAACCTTAAACTTTTCCAGTTATGTGAGAAACTTGTATTTTTTCGAGTAGATTACTCAAAATCGATACGTTTTTCTCGAGTTCTTGACTTAGTGGATTGGCATGCAATTAACTTGGCATCGTTCGATTTGAATGAATTCGAAGCAAGAAATAAGTTTGCCGGACAGAGTAGAAAAGAAGGGTCGAATCACCCACCGATTACTTTGCTTCGTGCCGATCGTCCAAGTGCTATGCAATGTCAATCTTTAGTTACACGAGCTCCTGCAATGGCACCAACGCTTTGTTAGAATTCCTTCTTTTTCTCTTGCATCGAAATTGTAATTGCATCATTGAAAACGACGCGAAAGCACTTCTTCAAGCCCAGCGGCAAAGCTCCAAGAAAACCATACAGCGGTCTGGTCCCGTCGAAGGGACTCTTATAGAGAGCTCACTCGCCGAGACGTAGCCCGCTGCATCTAGGACTTATTCCAACAGAAGTCGTTCCATTAGTTGGATCGATTCTCGTAACTTCCGTCCAAATCGATTTGAATCGATGCCGCAAGGCGTTATCGTTTACCAAGCTTAGCGATCGAGTCAGATGACCATCTAAGTTCCCGGCTGATCTGACTCGGCGCAAGCATATTATGAAGTTCCGTCGCCTATCGAAAACGGGGTGCTACATAATATACCACTAAGAAAAAGTTTCGTCCCGAAACTTAAGAACAAGGATCTGACCTTAATTTAGAGAAACAACGCAGGGTACTTCTCCTTCATCTCTGCCTCCATCTCCCACGGCGACTCCTCGACTGAATGGTTCCGCCAAAGCACGCGGACCAAGGACATCGACCGATTGCGTAGCACTTTCTCCTTGCGGCCCAAAATTTAAATAGGCTCCTCCGAGTAAGACAAGTCAGTACGTAGCTCCAACTGATCGAAGCTAACCACATGACTTGGATCGTACACATATTTTCGAAGTTGTGAAACGTGGAAAATATCGTGCACATCAGCTAAGGCAGGAGGTAGTGCGATCCGATAAGCAACCGTCGCGACTCGCTTAATGATCTCGAAGGGGCCTACAAACCTCGGGCTCAACTTGCCCTTAATGCCGAACCGCATCACACCGCGCATGGGCGTTACTTTCAGAAACACATGGTCCCCGGCCAAGAACTCTAGCGGTCGTCGACGAAGATCTGCGTAGCTCTTTTGTCGACTTTGCGCGATGCGGAGTCTACCTCGAATCAAGCGACCTTTTCGACGGACTGCTCCACCAGTTCCGGTCCAAGCACTTGTCGCTCTCCGACTTCATTCCAGCATATCGGCGAACGACACTTCCTCCCGTAGAGCGCTTCGTATGGAGCCATCTGAATAATCGACTGATAACTGTTGTTATACGCAAACTCCGCAAGCGGCAAATGCGTATCCCAACTAGTCTTCAGGTCGATCGCACACAGATGCAACATATCTTCTATGATCTGATTGACCCTCTCCGTCTGACCGTCTGTTTGGGGATGGTACGCCGAACAAAAGTTCAGTTTGGTCCCCATCGCCGCTTGGAGGCTCGTCCAGAAATGCGATAGGAATCGCCCGTCTCTGTCCGAAATTATTGAGGCCGACACCCCGTGCAGTCGAACAATCTCATCGACGTAGATTTGTGCTAACCGATCGGCGCTCCATCCTACTTTAATTGCGATGAAGTGAGCCGACTTGGTCAATCTATCAACAATGACCCAAATCGCGTCATTCCCCCCGCGGCGTCTTCGGAAATCCTACAATAAAATCCATCGAGATATTGTCCCATTTCCACTCGGGAATGGTGATGTTCTGCAGCTCTCCGCCTGGCCTCTGGTGTTCCGCCTTCACCTGCTGACACGCCATGCATTGCGATACGAACATAGCCACGTCTTTCTTCATGCCGTGCCACCAAAAGTTTGTGCGCAAGTCCTGGTACATCTTGGTGCTTCCAGGATGTAATGAGTACTTCGCATAATGCGCCTCCGTCAGAATTTCTTTTATGAGTTCGGCAGTTTCAGGAATGCAGAGCCTTCCCTTTAGTCGCATCGTCCCGTCTTCGTCTTCCGCAAAGTCAGTCGCCCTTCCCGTTGAAATCAGCTCGCGCATTTTCTTCAGTAATGAGTCATCCTCCTGTGCAGTCTTTATCTTGCTAAGCAGGCTCGATCCTAACTTTAGTTGAGCTAGGTGCAGGTGTCGATACTCAATTCCGAGTTCGATACCCATCGCTTCAAGGTCTCGCTGTATCTCCTTGTTTATGGCCAGTGTTCCCATAAACATTCTGCTGAGTGCGTCGGCCACCACGTTTCCCTTGCCCGGCGTATACTCGATCGTTAGCTTGTAATATTTTATGAGTTCGAGCCAACGTCGCTGTCGTAGGTTGAGTTCCCGTTGCGTAAATAAGTACTTCAGGCTTTTGTGATCTGTGTAGATTCTGCATGCCACACCATAGAGGTAGTGCCGCCATAACTTCAACGCAAAGATGATCGCCGCCAATTCTAGGTCGTGCGTCGGGTAGTTTTTCTCGTGCTGCTTCAACTGCCGTGAAGCATAGGAGATGACTTTGTCTCTCTGCATGAGTACGCACCCGAGGCCAGTTTCCGACGCGTCGCTGAATATCTGAAAGCCTTCTGGACCGTCTGGAAGTACAAGGATTGGAGCTGAGACGAGCCGTCGCTTCAACTCTTGGAAGCTGGATTCACAGTCGTTGCTCCATTCAAATACTACTCCCTTCTGGGTGAGGCGAGTCAGAGGCGACGATAGTTTTGAGAAGCTTCGCACGAATCTACGATAGTAGCCCGCTAAGCCCAGGAAACTCCGAATGTCGCTAGCCGAGGTAGGTCGTTTCCAATCCACCACCGCATCAATCTTCTTTGGGTCCACCGCGACACCTTCGGCAGAGATTACGTGCCCGATGAATGTCACGCTACTCATCCAGAACTCGTACTTATTCTGCTTGGCGTATAATTTGTTTTCACGCAGAATCTGCAGTACCGTCTTCAAATGTTCCATATGTTCTTCACAATTCTTTGAGTAGACAAGGATATCGTCGATGAATACGACTACAAATTTATCTATTTGAGGTCGGAAGACTCGGTTCATCAGATCCATGAACGCGGCTGGGGCATTCGTCAAATCAAATGGCATGACGAGGAATTCGTAATGACCATATCGAGTGCGGAAGACAGACTTCGATATGTCGTCGAACTTGATCTTCAATTGATGATAGCCTGAACGAAGACCGATTTTTGAAAATACTGATGCGCCTTGCAGTTGGTCAAACAAGTCGTCGATTCGTGGCAAAGGATACTTGTTTCACACGGTCGCCTTGTTGAGTTCCCGATAGTCGATGCATAGCCGCAACGACCCATCCTTCTTCTTCACGAACAGTACGGGAGCTCCCCACGGAGAGATGCTAGGGCGAATAAATCTGCGGTCTAGCAACTCTTGTAATTGCACCTTCAGCTCCTTCAGTTCTGCTGGAGCCATTCGGTAAGGCGCCTTCGATATCGGCCGTGTATCCGGAAAGGTGTCGATGCTGAATTCAATTTCTCGATCCGATGGCATCCCGGGCATCTCGTCAGGAAAAACGTCAGAAAAATCTGCCACAACATCAGTCTGCATTGTGTTTGTATTATCCGTCCGCGTGTCTCGAACTGATGCCAAGTATCCCGCACAGCCGAAACGCAGCATACGCCTCGTCGAGATTGCCGATACCATCATCGCCGTCTTCGAGGCCGTACCGTACGAATATGAGAACTCTGTCTCGCCAGGAAGACGAAACACCACTCTCTTCTCCGCGCACTCGATCGTTTCACGACAAGCGCCCAACCAATCCATGCCCAGGATTATGTCGTAATCTTTGATGTCTAGCACGACGGCATCCAAGGATAGATATCTTCCCCCGACGCAAAGGTGGCCATCCCTACAAATAAAGTTCGCAGGCATATCGACTCCCGACGGAGTGCTAACGCTAATATTTATATCTAGTGATTGCATGGTTATTTTATTTTCTTTCGCATAATCAGCAGATATAAAGCTATGCGTCGCACGCGAATCGAATAGGACTCGAGCAGGTATATCTTTGTAGAGTAATATACCTGTTACAACCGTATCGGACGCGTACGCCTCGTCCCGAGTTAAGGCATAAACTCGGCCTTGAGCTCCGTGGCATTGATTCTGCGGGTTCACAGGCACCGCATTTGCGCCTTGTAGTGTAGGCACTTTATATGGATTCGGAGTGTTCCTTGGTTGGTTGTGTTGATTCGGCTTCCCCGCCTGACAATATTGACTGAAGTGGCCTAACTCGCCACACTTGAAGCACGTTCTCAATCTATAATCGGGTGCTCGGTGCCCACGCTTGCCGCATCTATTACAATTTACTGTGGCAAAGTGACCACGATTCTCAGACGTGTTTGGGCGCTTTTGTACTCCCGATCCTCCAGCGTCATTAGGACGCTTGTTGAAGTTGTTGCGAACGACAGACACGACCCTTTGTGACATACGGCCGAAGATCCGCTCGCTATCAAGTGCGACTTCGTAGGACTCATGATATGTTTGGCATCGTTGGTTCATGACGTCCCTAAGCAGTTCGTCGTTGAGGCCTTGCTAAAAACACTCGCACCATTCTTCTTTGTTAGGCAGGAAGGCACCGGCAAATTTTGCAAGTTTCGAGAAGCTTGCATCATAATCTTTAACACTCATATTCTCCTGCCTCAACATCATGAACTCATCCCCCTTCTTTCAACGGATGGCACGAGGAACGTACTGCTCCAGGAAGGCTGTCTTGAACATTTTCCAAAAAATCTTTTTGTTGGAATCGGTTTCACAGATCTCTTGTTTCTTCGCCGCCCACCAGTCATGTGCTCTTAGTTGTAACTGCAGCGCCGCACAGGCCACCCTCTGGGACCCTTCAATGCAGAGGAGATCGAACAAGTCCTCCATCTCTGCGAGCCATCCTACTATCACGTCGGGCTCTACTCGGCCGTTCAACTTCGGCGGGTTCATTTTGCGAAACTCTTTCACTTTGAGCATGGAAGGAGAATTTATCATTTGCGGGGAGACTTCTTCCTCCTCGTTTTCTTCTTGATCACCGTGCTTTTCCTCGAGTACCGCGTCCGTCTCCTTGGAATCGCCCGCCATCCTGCTCACTATCTGAGTCAGGGCGGCTATCTGCTTGTGCTGCGCATCAAATTTGGCTTTGAATTGCATTTGAAGCTGTTGCTGCTGCAGTTCCATCAACTGTAGCATCTTCTCCATAGTCGTCTCTCTAGGGCCAGTGCTTTTTGTGCTCGACGTACTATCAACGGTTTGTGTTATTGCGTCGGCGATTTTCTTATCTCGCTTAGTCATTCCTACAAACAGTGTAAACCCGTTAGTATTTTTCAAAAATATCTACGGGCTTACCTGTATGGAACTTGTATTTCACGCAGCAAGCCGACAAGCATTCAATCGAGCCATCGCAACGGACATTCCAACAATGAAACATATTTCGAAAATCCGAGGAAACATAACTGTGCTCTGATACCAATTTGTCACGCCCCGAGTCGGCAACGTTCGTCCCCGATGTTAATTTTGCCGATTCGGTCGTCCTCGCTAAGGCGTGATGCCGTACGAGTCTGGAATTGCACTCGTACAAGGCAGAACATTACGTTGCATTTGATATAAATACGCCAAGTTGAAACTTCACAAATCACATCAGAATTTAATACGCAGTATAGGAAGATAGAAATGCTTTTCATTCATAGCTTACAACGAAGTGCAAGACGTAATTACATTGGATGCCGTTGCGGCTACATTGATTGAAAACAGAAAGAAAATACATTCGACAAGTTGCCTGAACTACGCTTGTCGTCCCATACATTCGCCCCTTTATACATAAGCCGTCGACTTGAATTGGCTTCAAAATACTTCAGTATAGGAAGAGCTTCAAAACGCCTCTCCGCACTTCAGCTTCGTTTTAGGTTGGAGCGCCCGCCGCAACTGGGGAAATTGGGGGAGGGGATTAGCACACTTGCTAAGTGGACGAGACGAACCAACTAGTCTAAACCGACTCTGATTGTTAGGGTAGGCATGCTTTAGAGTTGTCTTTCTATTAGAACTAAATGAATTCAGTTCATATTCGATAGCCGTCTTTGAGTAATAATGCATACAGTATAACATTGCAGTTTTCATATTTCTTACCACGGCCGTGCTCGTCCCTGCATGAAAACAGAGATAATATTTACCCTGCATAAGACAATAGGTGAGCATGCAACTATCTTATATGTGGTCATTGGTGCTACGCACCACTAGGGACTTAATCGAAGTTGGCATGCGACGCTACCCATTCAGCCTAGGTTGTAAGCCTTACTGAAGGTCCCACATGCCTCGCGCCGAGGCACGATAAATTATTCCTCCTAGGACGAATCGGTTTCGATGCCCCGGATACCGTTTCGAGGAAAACGAACTTGTGCACAAGCTGTCCATGACCATGCCTATGTGCAAACAGTTTCATATATGCAAAAGTTTTGTATAGCGCGGATAGTATCGAACGACATTATCATTTCTCGCAACTCATGCAACGATTCATTTTCCCCAAAGTCGTACACCGATTTAGCGTCCCGTGGGCACCAAATTGTCCGAGGCATCATAACCCATGATCGACGTTTTATAATATTTTGCAGCAGATAAAATAGTCTATCTTTTTACTAGAACCTTAAACTTTTCCAGTTATGTGAGAAACTTGTATTTTTTTGAGTAGATTACTCAAAATTGATACGTTTTTTCCGAGTTCTTGACTTAGTGGATTGGCATGCAATTAACTTGGCATCGTTCGATTTGAACGAATTCGAAGCAAGGAATAAGTTTGCAGGACAGAGTAGAAAAGAAGGGTCGAATTACCCACCGATTACTTTGCTTCGTGCCGATCGTCCAAGTGCTACGCAACGTTAATCCTTAGTTACGCGAGCTCCTGCAATGGCACCAACGCTTTGTTAGAATTTCTTCTTTTCCCCTTGCATCGAAATTGTAATTGTATCCTTGAAAACGACGCGAAAGCACTTCATCAAGCCCAGCAGCAAAGCTCCAAGAAAACCATACAGCGGTCCGGTCCCGTCGAAGGGACTCTTATAGAGAGCTCACTCGCCGAGACGCAGCCCGCTGCATCTAGGACTTATTCCAACAGAAGTCGTTCCATTAGTTGGATCGATTCTCGTAACTTCCGTCCAAATCGATTTGAATCGATGCCGCAAGGCGTTATCGTTTACTAAGCTTAGCGATCGAGTCAGATGGCCATCTAAGTTCCCGGCCGATCTGACTCGGCGCAAGCATATTATGAAGTTCCATCGCCTATCGAAAGCGGGGCGCTACAGCGCGCGGTGGCGGTCACCGGCGGGGGGTGGAGAGGGGGTCGCGGCGCAGCGTCGGGCACGGCGGGGTTGGCTGTGCGGTGGCGGGGGTGGTGTGCTATGGAGATGGTGAAGGTGATAATGGGGATAGTGGTGGAGATGGTTAATAGTGGTGGTTATGGAGAGGGTGGTGGTGTGAGGATGATGATGATGATGATAGAGTAGTGAGGAGGAGGAGATGGAGGTGGTGTCGGCTGTAGGGGGCTGTCGGCTAGGTGGAGGGGGTGTGGTGAGTGTATGTGTAAGGAGAGAGAGTTATTTGAGCGTGTGTGAGTGTATAATATATATAGAAAGAAAGAAAGAGTGAGAATATAGAGAGATATTTGAAGAGAGAGGAAGTTGAGAGAGAGATAGGTCGGCTGAAGGGTGTTTCACTTAACAAAATGCCTAAAATTGGTTTTTGTAAGAAAACTAGAAAAAGTACAAGAAGTACAAATTATTCTGGAAAGTATTGCTATGGAAGTCTGATCTGAGAGCGATCACTTTGTTCCTTGGACCATACGATGATGAAGAAGAAAACTGCTTGAAGAAGACGAACAATCGGAAGAACTAAGTCAGCGGAAAGGTATCGAGCAACGGCACTGATGGCACAGTCGAATGCTTTCTTGCTTTGCTTCACCCTGTTCTTGAGAAAAAGTTGAAGAAATGCTTCTGGGAATATCACTCTGGAAGTATGAGTTTTTTCAGAATCTCCTCTCATGTCTCTCTGTTGATCTCTTTTTTTTTGTCTATGTGAAAAATAAGTCTATTTATAGACTTAACCCTTTGTGCGTAAAAAGCAACAAAATCGGGTTTTTACGCTAGCAACTGTCACCCACGATATAAATCACCCTCTACGCACGTGGACACGTGTCCCATGTAGAGTTGTGATCTCTACGCGTGTCCCACTACCTCAATAAAATGGGAAGAGCACGTACACACGTTCCTCGAGAAGTGTGGCATGAAAGCCACGTGGGCAAACCACGTTCTTAAGTGGTCAGAAAAGATTGGGCGTAAAAATGACCCAAAATACACTCCTAGCGTAAAGTAGTAGACTAGGCGTAAAATAGCCCAAAAATAGACTTCTCGCGTAAAGTGGCTGATAAAATAGCCTTGAACGTAAAAAGTAGCCCAAATAAACTTTACGTACACGTCAATTTTGAGCGTAAAAAACTCGGATAGTATTCATGCGTAAAAGAAGCCATCTTTTGAGCGTAAAGTAACCCCGTCCACACACTAAACGATAATGTTGGTTTCTGTGTTAATCAAATCTCTTCGAACTCTGTGTTATATGCTGTCAGCAAATTATTATGTCAGAATCATTATCACTTGCATTAAATGCATGATCTGACAGCCTGTCCCCAGCGTAAAGTAGCTCACATAAAGATAGCTCGCGTAGAATAGCTCGCGTAAATCAGCTCGCGTAAAGTAGCTCGCGTAGAGTAGCCCGCGTAGAGTAGCTCGCGTAGAGTAGTTTGTTGACTCTTTTTGACTTGCGTAAAGCTCTATTCTTTTGACTTGGTCTATGAAGCACTTTTTACGCTCCTACAAGACCCCCTTCAAAGTTTTCATATATTTTCAAATTTTGAAATACTTTGAACAGAAGCGTAAAATTCGGGATTTCACCAGTCAGCGTAGAGTTCGGGATATCCAACGGTCATCCGCGTAAAAGTTGGGATATCCAACAGTCAGCATAAAATTTGGGAATTTGAACCGATTCAAAATTCTCTATAAATAGGGCTTTTCGAATAGAGATAAGACTTTACTTTGTCTTTCAAAATCTTGATCTCTCTTCACTCTTCTTCCTCCTTCTACTCTTGCTTCGATCCGATGGCTCCCAAGAAGTCTTCCGCCGTCGGCAGCAAGGGCAAGAAGTCTGTCGTCGATTCATCATCGGCCGACCGCACGAAAGCCCCCGTTCCAACATCAACGAAGCCCCAACAAAGCAACCCCGCCGTGGCTCCAGCAAAGAAGGATAAAACCCTATTTGATGTTGGCTTTGAGTTCGTCGGAGAAGAAGAAGAAACCCCGAACCTTCACTTTTCACGCCCACGTCATACGTGTCAGCGTAGAAACTGAAATAACAAAATACGCCCACGTTTATACGTGTCAGCGTAAAGTTAAGAATATACGCCCACATCTATACGTGCCAGCGTAAAATCTAAATTACGCTCATGTCTACACATGCCAGCGTAAAATCTAAAATACGCTCATGTCTATACATGCCAGCGTAAATTTTAGAATACGCTCATGTCTATACATGTCAGCATAAATTTTAGAATACGCTCACATCGACATGTGCCAGCGTAAAATTCATAATACGCTCACATCAACATGTACTACCGTAATATTTAGAATACGCTCATGTCAACACATGCCAGCGTAAATTTTATAATACGCTTATGTCAACACATGCCAGCATAAAATTTATAATACGCTTACAACAACATGTGCTAGCGTAAAATTTATAATACGCTCACATCAACATGTGCTAGCGTAAAATTTCACAAGTGAAAAGACTTTGTGTAAAACAAAGACTTTTTACACTTTAAAACTTTTTATCAACTTTAATAAGCGTAAAATTTTACATAGCCAAAGTCTTTAACCTTTATGTGTAAAAACTTTAGACTAATTTATCTACGTAAGAATTTTAAATTAGATTTTTACTAACTTGATTTTTCTTTTTCTTTTGGCAGTGGACTTGCAAGCTCACCCACTCGCAGAAGTCTTTGGCTCATCAGTTGGTATGGTGGGCTCGAATTATATGGAGAATCTGTCTCATGTAGCATTTCCCCAATCGAATCCGGACTACCCCGTAGAGAGAGCACAGTTGATAGCTGCCCAAGGGGATAGGATGCTGCTATCCATGATTAATGGAGAACTGTTGACCTCACTGAATGAACAACAATTTGCAAAACCACCTTTCTTATTTGGGGATGCAATAGACTGCAAGTCACAAACACACCCCAAGAAGGAGTCTTGGGTGTTCAAATCTGGAGATAGAGCAATGTATCTCCCTGATATGGATAGAGATTATCCTTTGTCCGCATTCATCCATGCCACCCATCCCCGACAAATGCTGTGGAATCTGACTCCCGGCAGTTAAGGAAGACCGGGTAGAATCATATTCAAGAGGGATCATGCCAACGATATGGGGTATTATGTCAGTGTTCCCAATGGCGATGTTGTTCCTTTCTCTGGTCTCTTGCCAGGATTTACTCCGAGTGAAGATTCGGCTTTAATCCAACCAGTGCAGACCCAGATGTTCGTCAACAAGTTCATAAGGGCTGCGGTACTATATCCCCAAACAAACCCTAGGCTACCGGGATGGTTGACTCCATTCAACCAGAACTAGATCCAAATTAGCGTTTGGATGATGAAGAACTTTCAGACGGAGCTGAAAGACATCGGCCTGTATGAAGCAGTGGCTTCCACTAGTCAGGGTATACCATCGAACAGTAACTTGTTCATGGCCCTGATGGAGATATACATAAGTTCAACTGGAACTTTTGCGACCCCAAAAGGTGAAATGGGTCTCGCACTCCATGAGATGCAATTCATCTCAAAACTGCCAATGGGAGAAGCCCCATATGAAGAATATATTCCCTCCAACCGGGAACTTACTGAAATCAGGGAGAAAAACCCTCAGTTGGTTGAGGTATATGAAGAATTGATGTGCCACTACATGATCTGCACTACTATGCATGAGAGTGGATCTCATTTAGCATACATCAACAAGTGGACAACATATCTCTTCTTCCATAAGGATAAAATATCCAAGGATGATAAAGAACGATTCCAGGAAAACAAAGCTCCAACTATCAACACTGGTTCAACAATTCCTGCTGATAAAATTTAGGATATGATGACTGTCTACAAATTTTCGAGCAAATATTTGTCCACCAAGACTGGAGAGTTCCCTGCTGGAACCGAAGCCTTGAGCTTCCTCAGATTTGGCAGCCAGAAGATCTCCAGGAAAGCCTTGATGGCAGGCTTTCTTTCTTTATGGTTGAGAAGATGGGTTGTACCGGGGACCGGTACAGTTGATAGAATCCACCGTAACGTGCTATGGCCAGCGGTACATTTAGTGTTTAAAATCAGAATTAACCTGCTATCGGCAATGGTGTGCCGAGTAAACGCAGGTTTGAGGACTTTTGGTGAGGAGCTAATCAACAATGCTCCTCATCGGAACGTATTCCCCAGGGTAGAAATGCCCTATACTTATTTGATGGGCTGGCTGTTGCACCACAACTGCAATATGTTGCCACCAGGCCCGGGAGATGATGCGTAGGTCTTCCTCCAAAAGTTTAACAAAGCTACATGGACTGTCACGACGGTGGCAGATACCCGGACAGTTTTGAACTATTCTTATGGTTGGAACTTTTTTTGTACCCGGCCATAAGTTCCAGCCAACTGCTTCGGCGTTCAATTTGAAGATGAAGTTGAAGGAGAAACTTTATTGTCACCATCAGTCTTCAGATGCCTACAGTGCATCAGACCCTCTCACCTGATGTACAAAAATGAAGACAATTGTGCGTTCGAACCATATCTACCCAGTAGGTTCGCTCGCCAATTTGGGTATGACCAACTTCATGTTGGTAATCCCTCTACCAGTTTCCGTCACTATGGAAAACTGCTTGATATGGTGCAAGAGGTTGGAGATATTTTAGTATTGTCCGTACTGGTGCCAAATTCAGAGTTTCAACCGCTACCAACACTACAGAGCTACGTATACTTCATACGTATGCTCACTTTTACGCTTCTATCCGTTCCTTCGCCCATGGCTACAACATGAGAGGTAGTCTGAGATGGTCCAAGGAAGGAAATATTGAAGAGCCAGTCAGGGTACCATCAGACATCCCTGACGATGCTGCCGTTCCAGATCTATATCTGGAAGTTATCGCTACAGGAGTTGGGGAAAAGGCTGTAGCGAGTTGGGGAAAAGGCTGCAGAACCTATTATTATTGGTAAGTCCCGTAAACGAAAAAAAAGTGCAGCCGTCACTCTTCCAGAGAAAATCCCAGAGAAGAAGAAGAAGAAGGCTACCACAAAAAGACCTTCCAGATCAAGAGCCTCTACCCCGGAGAGTGACACTCAGGTGGATGAGCCGCAACATATAGCATCTTCTTCAGTTCACCCTGGAGAAGGATCTTCAGTATCTCAACCAGCAGTACCTGCGGTAGTCCTATCTCCGGGACGTCTCAGCTCAGCACTCCATTTAACTTTGCCACAAAAGGCACAAGTTGCTGAAGACGTCGCCCCAGTACATATTGTTGATCAAGAGCCCATCCCATCCGATGAACCAGCTATCAATTTTGATGATGAAGACTGGGATGGGGATTATGATGCGTACTTGGAGCGTCCCATACCTACTCCAGGTAAATATAATTTATACAAAATCCATACAAAACTATGATTTTTGTATATTAACTTATATTGTTTAATTTTTGTAGGTGTTATTATTGCCCCGAAGCTTGTGGCTCCTCCTCCTCCTCAAGAAGATATTTATGAGGAAAACGAGGAATCTGAGGAGGAGGCTTCTTCTTCAGAAGAAGAAGATGCTCAAGAAGAGGTATCATGAGAACCGAAAGTGGAGTCTCAAGAAGAATGTCCTCCATCTATGGAGGTACAACAAGAGCCAGAAATACAGGCTCAGCCAGAAGTGTCCTCTCCTGCTGAGGGTAAGGATAAGGAAGAAACTACAGTAGATCTTACTGTAGATGATGAGGAGGCTGCTGAGGAAGAACTAGACTTTAATGAAGAATCAGTTGTAGAAGGATTCACTACAACTGAAACACTTAAAGATCCTGCAGAGCCTATAGCTGAAGAAGGTGATGAAGGAATACTCAAGTCACCAACTGAAACTGAGAAAGTTGCAATAGCATCCTCTGCTATTATTACTGATCCAGTACAAGTCCTTGAAGAGTCAATGCCAGAACCGGAGTCAGCTGCCACAACTGTCATTCCACCCGCACCTATCACCGCCACCGAAACTCTAGTAGTTTCAGCTTCAGAGACGGCTGGAGTAACAAATACTGAAGACACTGTTCTTGAAGCTCCTGGGAACCAGTTGGCTATGGTAGCAGTAACAACAATGGCTTCATCTCAGCCTGCTATCAAAGCATCATCATCTGCTCCTAGTCTTCAGAGAAGAGACTTGGTAGACATCGTCGCAACGCCAAGTTCAAGTGTAGAAATGAATCTCTTAGTTGAGATTCACACTGAAACCTTTTACAAGACTCTGGCGGCTTTGATCAAGATGATTCTGAATAAGGGCCTCAATTATGAGAGTTTGAAGGCGACAATCGCTCTTACCATCAGAAATGTCATCATGTTTAATGATGCGGCGAGAGCAGCAGCGTTGGAGAAAATCGTGGAGGGACTTGAACAGCCCATCAAAGAATATATGAAGCTGTCAAGTGAAACCATTGAAAGTCTCATCCAAGAGGAGTATGACGCCTTATCAGCTGATTACCTCGCTCGGGAGACAAGATATAATGAAGCCCTCCATGAATATAGCATAAAGGTCGCCAAAGAAAAAGCTTTTTTGGCTGGAATAAAGCCCGAGCTGGATAGCCAGAGAGCAGCCTATGACACCTCAAATATGAGAATTCATCAACAAAATGATAAAAGTCGAGAAGTTGAGGCTGAACTGGCTCGCTTGAAGGCAGAGAGGGAGCAGATGATCATGGCCCGGGACCAGCACCTAACTCAGAGCTCAATTTTGGAAGAACAGGTCTACGGAGCTGAATCTACCATCAGAACCCTTGATGAAACCAAGGATAAGCTGATAGTCAGCTTTGCTGGACTTTCTCATATCTGCACTTCCGAAGCTCGACGTGCCGCAGCCACCAAGACTGTTTTGAGCTCTCGTAAAAAACGTCTAGCAGAGCTGCAGAAACTACTAGGAGACTTATTTGCTCCGCCTTAGAAAAATAAAGAGCTTTTGTAATCTTCTTTTTTTTTCCATTCTGTAATGTTTACAAGAAATGAATAAAATATTTGTTTTGTGATCCTATTATTTATTTTGAATTTAAACAATAGGTATAAGATAGAAAACACTTATCAGAGGTAATATGGACATGACAAGTTTTCTAAACTCAAATTATATCTATCCAGAGGTAATGTGGACATGATAGATAATGAATCTCTTTTTCTGTTTAGAGTATACGACACTATCAGAGGTAATATTAACGTGACAGATCGTAACAACTCAAAAAAAATAGATTAATATCAATTCAGAGGTAATGTGGACATGATAGATAGGAAAAGAAGTAGACTTAGTATTTATCATGAGAACATTATAAATAATAAATCTCTTTTTAATCAGCTGGTAAGACAGAAGATCAAAAATCTCTTTCAGGAATACAATAATCAGCTTAACCAAACATTGGTAGCTGGAGAATAAAGAAGAAACTCAAACATAATATTTCTTCAAGAATTTGCCATTGATCGGCATCATGAGTAAATCTCCATTAGGTTTAGACAACCTATAAGCACCATTGGAGAATACCGACTCAATTACATAAGGACCTTCCCATTTTGCTTGGAATTTCCCTTTGCTCTTATGAGTCATCACCATCGGTCTTCGAACAACTAGAACTAGCTCACCGACTTTAAATACCCTCTCTTTAACTTTACGATTGAAAGTTCGAGATATGCGGGCTTGATATAGCTCAATATGTTGTTGTGCTTGAAGACACTTCTCGTCCAATCCTTCAAGTTCTTGAAGTCATAAACGATCATTGTTCTCTGTAGTTAGCTCATTAGCAATGGCTATTCTAAGAGATGGGATCTGGATTTCCAGCGGAAGAACAGCCTCACACCCATAGACTAGTGAAAACGGTGTAAAACCAATAGGAGTTCGGACTGTCGTTTGATAAGCCCATAAATATTCTCCAAGTTTCTCATTCCAATCACGTTTATTAGAAGAGACAAACTTTTTGAGAAGTTTAATAATCGTCTTGTTGAAAGCTTCGGCCAAACCTTTAGCAGCTGGGTTGTAAGCTGTGGAAGCCAGATTTTGGATCTGATTCTTATCACAAAATCAATAAAATGCCTGACTGGCAAATTGTGGTCCATTGTCATGAATTATCCGTCGGGGAATCCCAAAGCGATAAATGACATGGTGTTTGATGAAACTAACCACATTAGATGTTTTTACTTCAACAAGGGAAACCGCTTCCGCCCATTTAGAAAAGTAATCGGTTATAGCCAGGATAAACTGATATCCCTTGATAGAAGGAGGGTTAATCGGACCAATAATATCCATGTCCCAAGCTTCAAAGGGCCAAGAAGCTGCTGTAGGATGTAAGAACTCCGATGGTTGAAGAATAAAATTAGCATGAATTTGACACGCTTTACACCGTCTGGCATAATCCACAGCATCTGCTATCATAGAAGGCCAATAATACCCCATTCTTCGAATGCGGTCTTGTAATTTTGGACCTGGTTGATGAGCACTATAAACACCATCATGAGCTTCGCGGAGTGTTTGCTTAGCTTCATGTTCTGAGAGACAGCGCAGCAAAAGTCCGTCATATGAACGACGATACAACATATGTAAAGACGAATCATAATAGAATCGAAATGATCGTCTCTTGATTGATGCAGCTTCTTTTGGATCTTCAGGTAAAATCCCATGAACCGTATAATCAATGAATGGACTTCTCCAATCCTTCTGCTGGGAACTTGACTCTGTAGTATAACTTTGTTCAATATACAGATTATTCTTCACACAGAATAAGTCTCGATCCAACAAAGTAATAGTTTTTTGTCTTCGAATTGGAACAACCAAGTCTGCAGCTAAGCTAGCAAGAGCATCTGCTTTCAAATTCTGAGAACGTGGTCCAAATTCGACGAAGAATCCTTTGAATGAAAGGACTAATTCGATTACCACTTGATGATAAGGGATGAGGTCAGGGTTCCTGACTTCATATGTCCCTCTAACCTGATTAACAATTAGTTGAGAATCTCCATAAGCTTCCAGGAATTCGATATCCAATTGTTTTGCTACTTGGAGACCAATCAGCAGAGCATTATATTCTGCCACATTATTGGAGCATGACTCATTGAGAGAATAAGCACGGTATATGACCATTTTGTCAGGAGAAACCAAGACGATTCCTACTCCGGAGACAATATTGCCTTTAGGTCCGACCCGTGATGCTCCATCAAAGTATAATTGCCAAATGTCATCCTTTAAAGTCATGTTGCAATCCACGACTTCATCTGGAATATCCTTATATAGCTTCGATGTTTTAGGTATAGGGTGAGCTGCTAAGAAATCAGCTAATGCTTGACCCTTCACTGATTTTTGAGGTACATAGACCATATCATAAGGAGTGAGCAACATCGCCCAGGTGGCTAACCTGGAGTTAAGAATGCTCGATTTTCTTATCAATATTCGAATAGGATTTATTCTGGAGATGACATGAATAGTCTGCCCTGACACATAATGTCGTGTCTTCTGAACAACAAAAACCAAAGCCAGATATTCCTTTTCTACAGGAATATACCTGTGTTCAGCTCTGACCATCATTCGGCTAAGATAATAAATTGCCTGTTCATGACCCATATCACTTTTATGTGCAAGAAGAGCACCAAAAGTGAATGATCCAAGGCTCGAACATATAGCAAAAATGGTCTCTCTACCACTGGAGGTACCAAAATAGGTGGATTTGTAAGGTATTGCTTGATGTCATTGAAGGCTTTCTGACACGCTTCATCCCAAACAAATGATACACCTTTCTTTAGTAGACGGGAGAAAGGTTGACATCTCCCATAGATATTGGATATAAATCTCATGATATAAGCAATGCGACCTTGGAAGCCGCGAAGTTTTTTTAAATTGTGTGGAGGACGCATTTCAAGAATTGCTTTAATTTTATCAGGATCAACATGAATACCCTGAGAAGTAATGACAAATCCCAAAAACTTGCCACTGGACACCCCTAAGAAAGACTTAGTAGGATTCATCTTCAATTGATGTTGGCGCATCAACTCAAATATTGTCTTCAAATCTTGAATGTGATCATCCTTTGATCGACTTTTGACAGCAATATCATCTACGTAACATTCAACTGTCTTTCGTAAATGTTCTTGAAAGATGTTGCTCATAGCCTGTTGATACGTGGCACCGGCATTTTTAAGACCAAACGGCATAACCGTATAGCAGTAGACTCCAAGGGGTGTACGAAAAGCAGTATGCTTCTTATCTCCTGGATGCATCTTAATCTGATTGTATCCTGAGAATCCGTCCATGAAAGACATTCGTTCAAAACCGCATGTATTGTCTATCATGACATCGGTAATCGGAAGTGGAAATTCGTCCATTGGACAAGCTGCATTAAGATCTCGAAAATCTATGCAAACTTGGACTTTTCTGTTCTTCTTCATAACAGGAACAATGTTGGTAACCCAGTCTGGGTGTTGTTTTTTACGAACAAAGCCACATGTAATCAACTTTTTGACTTTCGCTTCAATTGCATCCATCATATCTGGACAAAAATGCCGCTGTTGTTGTTTTACAGGCTTGGCATTAGGAAAAATATTGAGTTTATGAGTAGCAACTTTAGGATCTAAACCCGGCATATCCTCATAACTCTATGCAAAGATATCAATATATTCTTTAATCAGTTTTATCAGCTCTTCCTTTTCATCTTCGGAGAGGTTTTTACTGATGAATATTGGCTTGGACGTAGTTCCGTCTCCAACATCAATCTGGATAATCTCATCCTCTGTAGGTGGCTGTCGCTGTTCAAAATGAAGCTCCCACTGAGTGTCCATCTTTTGGGCCCAAGGGTCATTTTCAAATGGCTCAGATTCACCTTCAGTTTGAACCATGTTGACTAAGAATACATGTCACGCCCCAGAACTAGAATACTGGAGAGCGGGAGCGTACATAGCCAGCTACGTATATTGAAATAGAATACATCTCAACTATACGGTCACGGCTGTTTAGATATGAGGGTTTACTACAAGCCAACGGTCTCTTATGGTCAAGCCTATTGTCTCAATCACAAGCAAGTAATATAATCACAAGATGTTTGACCACCAAATATACAATAAAAGGCGTCCCAAATATTACATATCAGCTGATCATGAAGCTAGTCGTACAAAATGCTAGGACTAGCAAGAGTTAAGTCATACATGATCAACCCTAGGATTTGTTAATCATGTTTACAGCCCATAGACAGACAGTAAGTAAAGTGCATCGAGCTAACAGGTGCTCGTCGGCTAAATGCCTCAAAAGAATAACTTTACAATAGAGTGAGCAAAACAAAACAGAAAACTCACTCGTAGCCCGGGTTCCTTCTAGTCGCCACCATCGGGCTGGAGGTTCGAAAAATCATCTGGAGCTGCTTCGAAATCTGGCCACACAAAACCAGCTGGGTCAAACCCCAGAAAGAGCAAGTGCCACAAAGGAGGCCACGAAATAAGAACAAAAGCCAGCATATCAGAACATAAGAAAAGAAATGGAAGAAGGTACAAGTAAATAAAGAGTGCAACAGGACAATAAACGACTAGTGACGTGGGACCATTCCGGGAGCCAGGTTACAACCCTTAAACCAGACAAGGACCGGGGTTGTAACCCTTCGCCTGAATAGCACTCTGTCTCTACCTATTTATTGTTTAATAATAAGTAAAATAGTCCAGTTCAAGAGTAGTCAGGTACTGGTACTAGGCAAGACTTAGACAAGGCTGGACTCCATCCATTCACAAGCGGCCAAGCAATTACTACGGCTTACTACTTAACTAACTAGGGTTATCACAAGCTTTAATTACTAACAAGATGCAAGTGAGAAATTTCCAGTCCCAAGCCCTGCAGACCATCCAGTTATCCTTCCGCGGGTTGAGAATATGGTTGGGTACATCGCCCCGGAGACGATATACCCTTAGGTGACTTAGAAGGTGCAACACAAGACAGTGCGCTGGAAATGTGCTCTACTCGCCGGCAAGCTACAAGTCCAATTAAGAGCGCCCAGATAACGAGATTGTCTGTGACTGGAAATTCTTCATGAACTATAGTTTGATCTAGTCATTAGCCTAATCCATATTCAGTATGAATCCCTGACCGTGGGAACCAGGGAGTCACGTCCTAGACATGATGCAAGACAAGACAAGTGGATTGCACAAGCAAGCAAGCAGGAACACCCACGGTGTCGAGTTGATTATACGAGTCAAGTTAGCCGTCGCAACAGCATCAAGATAAATCATGTCAGGGTACTTCTCAGGAGTGTGCCACGACGGGCCACTATCATGTCAGGTTGGTCATGTCAGGAGTGCACCACTACGGGTCACTGTCGTGTTATGCTAGTTCCTTGTCATACCATGCCATGTACAATAATCATTCCAAACATATTAAGTAAAATCAAGTTCATGACAAAAGGCGTAAGGATATAAAATGGGCGTAAAATATCTAATAAAATATCAATATACAAGGCTATAGAAGAGCCAAGCTTAAAGAAATAAAACCAAAACTTCAAGAGCCCATGGATTGCGCAAGGGGTCAGGGGTTGGATTGCGCAGGGTGTCAGCTGCACAGGGTGCCGGGTGCACAGGGACACAGGGCGCAGGGTTGGGGTGGCGCAGGAATGGTTGGCGTAGGCTGCGAAGTGCGCAGACTTAAACTGCGCAGGCAATGGATGGCGCAGGATGCAGACTGCGCAGGCTTAGACTGCACAGGCAATGGATGGCGCAGGATGCAGGTTGTGCAGGGGTCAAGCGCGCAGGAGCCGATGGCGCAGGGTTGGTTGCACAATAGGGCAGCGGCCAGGCTGCGCAGTCAGCGACCAACGCTAAAGAGCGCGGCGCGGGGAGGCTGCGCGGTTCAGTGCTGCGCTAAAGAGCGCAGACTGTAGATCTTCTTCTCAAGGCCGAGAGGAACATCAAGAACATCCAAAAATTCAATCTTTCATATCTTAGTCAAATCAAAGCCAAATCTAGATTTTCAAAGTTCTAACTTGAGTAAAATTGAATTCTCTTCCACATGGAAGCATCAAAACCCACAAAAATCCAACCAAAATAGATCAAAACCATGTAAATCCGAAAATAGTTAAAACCTAGATCTAGAACAATGGAGACTCCAAATCACAAAATGTCAAGCACTAATGTTGATCACCATGGCCTAATCTAGCTAATGAACAAATAAAATGTGGTTCTTATGTGGTGGTAAGGTGCACTTGTCTATGGATGGAGTGTTGTGTAGAGGAAGGAAGAAGAAGAAGAAGAAATTAATGGAGGGAAGTAATGAGAAGAGAGAGTGTTAGGTGGGGATAATAAAGAGGGTGGGTTGTGGTGGAATGAGGGTTGAACATAGGCTAAGGTGTTCCAATGCATGTTAAACCAAACCAAACCAAATCAAACCAATTCTCCTCCACAAAATAAACCAAGCCAGGTAAAACCCAATTACGAGAACCAAAATCTGCAAGTCAAGCCAATTACAAGTACATGCCAAAATTCGAGAAAATAAATACAGGTCTGAAATAAATACAAGCTTGACAAAATACGTATTTAGAATATGGGTGTTACAATACACACTCAGATTCATCATAATAGTCTCCTCTAGCATATGAGGAGTGAAATGTATCAGATTCTATGAATTGGATTTCTTTCGAATCTGAGGACTGTGAAGAACTAGAAGAGAATTCTTCTCGTATATCGTCATTAAACATGTGGGACGAATCATATCCCAACCCATGATGAGTTTTCTGGTAAAAGGATCACCACATAATGGTAATCGTCTACCCTTACCTTGATTAAGACCCGACATAGTCTTCAAATCATATCCCATATTTTGAATAATCTTGAGAGATTGTTGACTATATTTGTCAATTCAGATTCTTCCTTTATCTTTATCTCTAAGATCATCTGTCTGACCAACATGGATATTTCTAGCCAGACCAAACACAATTTGGTGCTTGTTTTTCTTATTAGACGGAACCACAAAACAGGACTCTTCGTGACGTCTATAAGTTATACAAGCTTGTGATGAAGCAGCTACATGAAGAAGATATGGAGAAGATGTTAGGAATTTTTGAGCATAAGGTCCTACATCGACATGAGGAGGAAAAGAATTTTCCTTATGGTCAATGTATAAAGTTTCCTCTGTATCTATGTCATCTTTATATTGATGACTTTGATCATCAGAAGATAAAGTCATTCTTTCAACAAATTTGACAGCCATATACTCAAAAAAGAAATCTTCGTTAATATTAGAAAATACAGAATGATCAATATTTACATCATTTGCAATTTGACTGCTACGCTTCGGATTGATCATTAATGGACCGTCATCCGTCTTCTGCGTAGACTTGACAAGGTTGATGATCAGCGGTGGTTCTGGATTATTCGTACGAGAAGTACGTCCCTTGACTTTGATCATGAGAGGTTGAACTTGGCTCTTGGCAGGAATATTAACTGATTCCTCAGATGAAGCTCGATTTCTTCCTTTGACCTTGATCACCAGAGGTTGATCATTGACAGATTGGGGTTGGATTCGACCTTTGACTTTGATCTTCAAAGGTTGCTCTTCCGGAGGATCTTCATTGACAGGTTGATCTTCAGCAGGTGATCGATCTTCAGCTATATCTGATATCTCCTTCACATGCTCTTGTTTGTAGAGCATTGAGTCAGAAAAATAGGCTTCAACACCCTTGAAAGGATTGATATCAGCAAACTCAGTCTTCACAACCCCTTGGGAATCTACATACTTGAAGCATTGGTGGAGAGTTGAAGGCACAATGTTATGCTCATGTATATTCACGGTCTTCCAAGAAGGATGTTATAGGATACGTCTGAGTTGATAACATAGAAGGTTGCCATAGTTCGAAGATCACCAATCTGAATCTTCAGACGAATCTTCCCCAGTGGTTTACTCTTGCCAGAGTTGAAACCAACTATTGTGGTACTAGTGTAAGTTAAATCACTAGTAGGAATCCTCAAAGGTCTTAGCATACTCTGAAGAATAATGCTAATAAAAGACCCAGGATTAATATAAATCCTGTCAATTTTAGTGGATTTAATATACCCAGTATAGCACAAAGGCCTGTCGTGTTTATTACGCTTCAACAGCATATCTTCTTGTGTGAAGGTAATGTTAGGAATTGCCTCCATCACACTATGACATTGTAGACACGACACTGGTGTACTATCAGGACTCTTGAGTTGAGCTAAGCATGAGTCTGCTTGAATCAAAGCTTCACTCAAAGTCTCACTGCTTTCTTTAGAAAGGCGAAGCAGCTCGAATATAGAGAGTCTAGCCGGAGTATTGGCTAACTGGGCTAGAATATCAAATTTGTAGGGCTTCATCACCACCCCTTGATTTGAAGCAGATTTCAAAGGGATATCAAAGCGTACTGCTTTCTGTTTCCCTTTCTCAACCACAGATGGTTTAGCAGAAACATGAGATGGTTGAGCTGGTATTGTTTCGACAACGTCCTCTGCTTCTTTGGAAGATCCTTCATAATCTTTGTGGTACTCTGTAATGCCTGTTGTTCGTATTACGTATTTAAGAATACGGGTACGTATTTTATCTCGTATTGGCCATGGTTCATCTTGGTTTGGGTTGGCTTGGGTTGGTTCGGCTAGGCTTGATTAGCCTTGGTTCATCATGAACCAAGGGTGAACCCCCTACCTACCACAACCAACCCCATTTATTAATCTCTTCCCATTCTCTCTCCTTATTATTTTCTTTCTTCTTCATTACTCTCCACCACCAACCAAGAAAACTCTAGCCTAGGCAAGTGCAATCTTGCTTCATGAAGAAACCCACTATTTTTATTGTTCTAACCTCTTCTTTGCAACTTTCTAATCCACATTAGAACTTGTCATTTTCTATTTTGAAGCTTGGATTTTTGTAGATCTAGAATTTAGTCATTTTCGGATTTTTATGGTTTTGATCTATTAAATTCCTTTGTTTTCAAGTTTTGATGGTTCCATGTGGTAGAGAATTTCCTTCTACCCAATTTTGATCTTTGGAAAGTTGGATTTGGACTTGTTTTGACCAAGATATGGACTTTTGAAGCTTAGGGTTCAACCATGGAGTTCCTGCTGTTTGGAGAAGACAGTGAGCAGTGCGCGAGCTTTTTAGCTTGCGTCACTGAGCTGTGCACGCTCTTTAGCGCAGCGCAGTAGACCCCATTCGCTGCCTTTTGGAAGCGTATGACTCGCATACGCTCGCTTGCTTGACAAGGAGTCGTATGGAGTCCATACGCTGCCTTTTTGGAGCGTATGACTTGCATACACTCACTTGGATAGCCATGAGTTGTATGGAGTCCATACGCTGCTTTTTTGGAGACGTATGACTCGCATACGCTCGCTTGCTTGACAAGGAGTCGTATGGAGTCCATACGCTGCCTTTTTGGAGCGTATGTCTTGCATACGCTCACTTGTGTGACAAGGGGTCGTATGGACCTCATATGCTGTCCTTTGTGAGCGTACGCTTACCTGGGCGTAGGCTTACCTGAGCGTAGGCTTACCTGAGCGTAGCTTGACTTGAGCGTAGCCTGACCTGAGCGTATGACTTTTGCACTGAGCGTATGGCCTTGGCTGACTTGGTCTTATGTCAGCATGTCACTTTGGTTTTATTTTCCTTAAGCTTGGATCTTCTATAGCCCTGTATATTGATATTTTATTAGATATTTTACGCCCATTTTATATCCTTACGCCTTTTGTCATGAACTTGATAATCATGAATTTATTTAATAGGTTTGTTAATAATAATTGAACACGACATGGCAGGACAAGCATACCTGACATGATTATCTCGAATTGTTGTTGCGACGGCTAACGTGACATGACCTGACAAGAATGACTAACCTGGACACCGTGGATGATTGCGTTTGCACAATAAACCAGTATTGTCTTGCATCTTGTCTAGGATGGGATCCCTGAGTACCACGGTCAGGGATACCTACTGTAATTAACTAAGAGTAATAAACTAGAATAATTCAGTAGACATGAAGAGATTCCCAGCTACAGGCAATCTCGTTATCTCGGCGCATTAAGTAGACTTGTAGCCTACCGACGAGTAGGGCACACTTCCAGCACACAGTCATGTGGTGCATCCTTCATAAATGGACATTCGACCTGGATAACTTGGATGGTCTGCAGGGCTTGTGGCTGTTGAAATAATCTCATTGCATCTTGCTAGTAACTAGGCCTGTGATAACCCTAGCTAGTTAAAGTATCAAGCCGTACTTTTGATTGGCCGTGATTGATTGGATGAAGTTATTCCAGCTTAGTCTTATCCTGATCCTGTGCAAGATCGTGACAAGACACGATTATTGATGCTTGCCTTAACAATAACGATCGGGGGACCAGTTCTGTTCAGGCGAAGGGTTACAACCCCGGTCCTTGTTTGGTTTAAGGATTGTAACCTGGCTCCCGGAGCAGTTCTGTGTCTTTCCTTCGGTTATTGTCTTATTTGTACCCCGTGCCATGCTTGTCATGTTCTATCTTACTTCAGCAACATGATTATCTATAATGGCCTTAACAATAAAGATCAGGAGTCCAGTTCTGTTCAGGCGAAGGGTTACAACCCCGGTCCTTGTTTGGTTTAAGGGTTGTAACCTGGCTCCCGGAGCAGTTCTGTGTCTTCTCTTCGTTTATTGTCTTATTACCTTATCCATAGTATTTGAGACGGATTTCCATTCAGGTGAAGGATTGCAACCCCGATCCTTGTTTGGTTTAAGGGTTGTAGTCTGGCTACTTGAATGGTTTCCTCGTACTCAATTATTGTTATTATTTCTGATAATTTAACTTTAATGCTCCTTACTATATGCTGGCTTTAGTTTCTAAGTGAAGCCTCCTTTGTGGCACTTGCTCTTTCTGGGGTCTGACCCAGCTGGTTTTGTGTAGCCAGATATCGGAGCAGCTCCAGAGGATCCACCGATCTTCCAGCCAGATGGTGACCACTAGACGGAACCCTGGCAACGAGTGGGTTTCTTTTTGTCCTCCCACTTATTTGTAAAAATTATTCTTTTGAGGCGTTTAGCCGGCGAGCACGTGTTAGCTCGATTGCATCTTTATTTACTGTCTGCCTACGGGCTGTAACATGATTGACAGATCCGAGGGTTGATCATGTATGACTGAACTCTTGCTAGTCCTGGCATTTTGTACGACTAGCTTCATGATCATCCAATATGTAATGTATGGGACGCCTTGCTATTATATATTTGGTGCTCTGACATCTTATAATTACTATTGCTTGCTTGTGATTGAGACAATAGGCTTGTTCATGACCTTAGGAGACTGCTGGCTTGTAGTTAAACCCTCATGTATCTAGACAGCCGTGACCGTATAGTGAGATGGATTCTATTTCATATACGTAGCTGGCTATGTCTGCCCCCGCTCTCCAGTATTCTGGTTCTGGGGCGTGACATACTCTTTTCCAGATCTCGTACCAGCAAAGCTTTCTTCTTCAGACTCAGGAGAAGAAAGTACCATATTGCAGGATTTAGTCTTCTCTCCTTTAGTCTTCTTCTTTTGAGAATTTTTATGAGGAAGCTCAGAACCCAATCCAACAGTAGATTTTTGACTTTGAATTTGTAAAGGAAGTCGCATTCCTTTATCGTAGTTCAAACCCTCTGTCTTTTGATAGTCATAGCCCATCTTTTTTATGAGATGGATTGATTGTTGACTATACAAGTGAATGGGCAATGGACTTTAAATGGATGGTTTAACAGAGGAAGAAGAGACAGAAACCTCTGTAACCACAGGAAAAGAAGTATTCGGGATACGAGAAAAAAATCCTTGTAGGAGCTTTTTCATAAGCAGGAAAGACTTGTTGTGTCCTGTATAAGGGGACACTACTCATAGCTAACCACTGTTGATGAGTAAGTTTAAGCTTGGTAGGAGGAGCCAAACTTGGAGGACATATGTTCAAACCTCTCAGTCTATTTTTCAAAGGAATGCCATCCCAAAGATGATCCAAATCATCAGGATCTGGAATAACATGAGAAATTATGTTGCAGGTTTTAACTTTTCTACCTTTTTTGGATTTTGAAGTTTTACCTTCATCTTCCATCTCAGGTACTAAGTCAGGATGTACCCACATGATTTCACCATTCTTTAGTGTGAGAGGCAACAATCCTTCATTTTGCTCTATGGCAGGCGGGATATTCACAATCTTCATCGTTGCCTTTGGAATTGGGACAATCCCATCTGGGACTTGCTGTGGAGGAAAACCTTCAAATTGAAGAAAAACCATATTGGTTGTGACCGTATGCTCATCGTTAGTTAAAGCGATGACATTGGCATTTATCAACTCCTGGATTTTCTTCTACAAGACATACCAAGCCTTGGTAGGATGATTTATGTATCTGTGATAGATACAATACTTGGGATTGTCGGTCAGATTTACCTCATTAGGCCTTTTTGGCTCCGGAATTTGGAGTTTGCCACTCTTTACTAGACATTGGAATATTCCTGGGATATCACTGTCATCGAAAGAGTATTCTTCTTTTGGCTTTGAAGACTCCTGATTATTCGGCATCGTTTTGGGTTTTGAAACATTAACCACAAGGGTTTCCTTCCCTTTCCCATTACGATTGCCGGAATTATTACCAGAAGAGCCTTTCTTTCCTTTGTCCTCTGAGGCAATGATCATCCCGTGTTCACGAGCCAACCTACCATTGGTCTCGGCAGAAACTGCTGCTATAATAAACGAGGCCCAATCTGTGAATTGGGAACCCGTAAAGACAGTAATGGATGGTCGCAGATTCATCTTGCATGTATCAATCAATGCTGAATCTGGCATACCAGGAGGCATCTTCAGAGTTGCCTGTCGGAAACGTTCGATGAACGTCCGAGTATCTTCCTTCTCTTTTTGTTTGATTTCTATTAAGGAGGACATATTCATGTCCATGCCTCCTTCATAGAAGCGAGAGAGAAACATTGCTTTAAATTCGTCAAAAGACGATATGCAATTGTCGGGTAGACTACGATACCAATCGTAAGCTGAACCCGTCAGGCACCCGATGAAAACTCGGGTAAAAAGAGCATCATTTTTTTGCAGATGTACAGTCATAATATCAAAGTAATTGATATACTGACTAGGAGAAGCCTTTCCATCAAATAATACCATCGAATGTGGCTTGAATTTCGGAGGAAAGGGTATGTCATTCCAATAAGGAGGATAAGGTTACTTAATCCCTAACCTCTGGAGCTGATCCTTGTGCTTCAGAACTTCAAACTAAGCTTTTAGTTCACGCACTGCTTGAATAGCTTCACTGGTTTGAGGAAGCACATTCGATTGAATAGTTGTTGGATATACCGTAACCTCCATCGGAGGTGGTACATCTTCTGGAATGATAGGATCTGGAGATACAGAATTTTGATTGACAGCGGGCTCTTGGTTATTCAAAGGTATATCAACCCCTTGACTCTCTTGAGTTTGTGCTGCTACCTGCACCGGTGTTACTACTGCCGGCTGAGCAGTTTGCTGAGTCATTATTATTTGGTGCATGCTTTGTATCATGGTAAGCATGTCCTTTAGTGATTGCTCAACGGTAGAGAGACGTTGTTCTATATTAGCAGATGACGTCTCCGGTTCATCTCCAATAGCATAGGATTCAACCTCTCTTGAAGATACAGAGGGATTGGTATAGAGGTATGAATCGACACTATCAGTTTCGGACTCAAAAGATTGAGTATCCCCAGCTTCTGAATCAGAAGTTTGCAACTGTCTTTGTCTTCTTGATCGAGTATTCTGATATACTCCTTCAAAGGAATCAAGAAATCTGTTGAATTGTTGTTGACCTGGAGTCTGGGATGAGTTGCGTCTTGGACGTCGTCCTCTGTTGGTATGAGATGCCATGTTGACTGACGCATATGACAACTCATGTTCTTGGTCATCAACTTGCTGTTGAGGCGCATTGAAGCTTAACCGATAAAAAACTGACCGTTTAGAAGCCGAACAACAACATTTGATTACAATCTGGTGACACTCACAATGATGATTCTCTTGGGGGAGTTCCACAGGAGATTGTCTATTTTTACGCTTTTGTACTAGCAACTCGCGTAAATCAGAAGGAGTACAGGGAATAGTCTTCTTTATTACATTTGGAGTAGAGAAACTGTCACGCCCCAGAACCAGAACACTGGAGAGCGGGGGCAGACATAGCCAGCTACGTATAATGAAATGGGATCCACTCCACTATACGGTCACAGCTGTCTAGATATATGAGGGTTTATCTACAAGCCAACAGTCTCTTATGGTCAATAACAAGCCTAGTGTCTCAATCACAAGCAAGTAAGTGAATGTCACAAGATGTAAGATCACCAAATATACAATAGTAAGGCGTCCCAAACATTACATATTCAGCTGGTCATGAAGCTAGTCGTTACAAAATGTGAGGACTAGCAAGAGTTTTAGTCATACATGATCAACCCTAGGTTGCCAATCATGTTACAGCCCGTAGGCAGACAGTAAGTAAAATGTACACGAGCTAACACATGCTCGGCGGCTAAACGCCTCAAAAGAATAATTTTACAGTAAAGTGGGAGAGCCAAAATAAACCCACTCGTTGCCAGGGTTCCGTCTAGTGGTCACCATCTGGCAGGAAAATCGGTAGATCCTCTGGAGCTGCTCCGGTATCTGGCCATACAAAACCAGCTGGGTCAGACCCCAGAAAGAGCAAGTGCCACAAAGGAGGCTTCACTTAGAAACTAAAACCAGCAAATAGCACAAGGGTATAATTTCATAGTAAAAGATAGTAATAAAATGCTCGATATTAAAAGAATAACAACAGTCATAATAGAGTACAAGGGAACCATTCAAGTAGCCAGGTCACAACCCTTAAACCAAACAAGGACCGGGGTTGTAACCCTTCACCTGAATATAACTCCGTCTCCAAATCTTATTGGTAAGGTAAAACGTATCAAGCATGACAGGTGATATACGATGAGATAACCATAGGACTATTCAGATAACCAGGTTACAACCCGTAAACCAAATAAGGACCGGGGTTGTAACCATTCGTCTGCACAGAACTTGGTTTCTCCCACCATTTATCGGCAAGATAATATAAGAAATCAGGACATGTAACAATCTTGTACAGAATCAAGACAAGAATAGACTGGTAAACTCCATCCAACATTTCACGGCCAAGCAATGAGTACGACTTGATACTTTAACTAACTAGGGTTAACACAGACCTAGTTACTAGCAAGATACAGCGAGATTATTCCACAGCCACAAGCCCTGCATACCATCCAGGTTATTCAGGTCGAATATTAGTACAATAAGGATACAACACATGACAGTATGCTGGAAATGTGCCCTACTCGTCGGCAGGCTACAGATCCCAAGTGGGGCGCCCAGATAACGGGATTGCCTATAGCTGGGAAACTCTCTTCATGACTACTGAATTATTCTAGTTGTTGGCCTTAGTTGATTTCAGTGGGTACCCCTGACCGTGGTACTCAGAGGTCCCCGTCCTAGACATGATGCAAGACAAGACTGGTTTATTTGTACAAGCACAATCGTCCATGGTGTCCAGGCCATTCAATCTTGTCAAGTCATGCTAGCCGTCGCAACAGCCTTCGAGATATATCGTGTCAGGTTTATCATGTCAAGAGTGCGCCACGGCAGGCCACTATCATTCATTATTATGTCAAGTTATCATGTTAAAATTTGTCAGGTCAAGCTATCTTGTCAGGAGTGCACCACGGTGGGTCACTATCAAGTCACGTCATTTATCAAGGAGGGAAGAAACTTGCGCAATTAAATAAAAAAATATAATAGATATATATATATTCTTGAAGCTAAGGAGAAACTCTAAAACTTTTATGTTGGGAGTGGGAAGAAATTCTGACCACAATTCAGACAAATAAAATATTTAAACAATCAAAGTGGACCCCATGCGGCCCAAAAGTGGGAGAACATACATGCAGCCAAAGAGAGTGGGAAGCCACCCATGCGGCCAGCCAAAGCTTATGCAGCTAGAAAATAACTGAAGGGGGCCATGCGGCCAGCAAAAAATATTCATGCAACCAGAAAAGACAAGGAAAGAGGAACCCGCAATAAATGCAAGCTTCCACTCAAGCAAAAGAAAAGGACACGTGGCCACTCAAGTACTGGGGCCATGTGGCCTAAATTAAAATGGCTATATGCAAATAATTAAAGTAAGGCCATGCGGTCAATCTAAGTTGCTGAAAGCAACAAAAGCTAACGGCCATGCGGCTGATTGTTCCCATGCTCCCATATACTGCTCACTTTAGCAAGTGCATGCGAACAATGCCACAAAGCATGCAACAAAGCATGCATTAATATATTTTAAAGAAATGCACAACTAAATATTCCTAAGCCATATGCGGCTGGCTTTCAAAGGGATGCATTAACCATGCATTAAGGAAATGCAACAATTCATTGAATTTAATGCATTGATAATGCATTAAATGCATTCTGTTTAATGCTTTAATAATGCATTAATTTAATGCTTTAAGAATGTATTAATGCATTCTGGAACAAAGTATTGCATTTAATGCTTTTAAGAATGTATTAATGCATTCTGGAAACAAAGCATTGCATTTAGCTATGCGGCTGGGCAAAGCATTGAATTAATGCTTAAGAAGGCTATGCGGCTTGGACAAAGCATTGAATTAATTCTTAAGAAGGCTATGCGGCTTGGACAAAGCATTGAATTAATGCTTTACATGCGGCTGGTGTTTGTAGAAATGCATTACAATTGCTTTAATATATGATGCATGCATTAATATCATGTACGTACATGCGGCTACCTCAAGCATGCATGCTTGCATTAATATAATGCAAGCAAGGTGTTGGCCAAGCATTCTTATGCGGCCAAGCATGCAACTTTGTTCCCATGTTCCAACTGAATTCTCATGCGGCCAAGTATTTATTGCAAGCAAATATCTAATGCATGCATACAATTAATGCTAAGGCCAAGTAATAATTAATACTAATGGCAATCATTTAAGGCAAGCAATTAATGTATACATGCAAGCAATTAATGCTTGCAAGGCCATGCGACCAAGAATAACAAATGGCCATGCGGCTCAGGCAAATTGCATGCAATTGCATGCAAGCTTACAAGCAACTGGCCATGCAATAAATAATGTTCATGCGGCCAGAAGCTAAAATGCTTACGGCCAGAGTGAAATTAATAGCTCCCACAGAGAACATGTCCATGAAAAATATCATGACATCCATGCTCCTCCAAACAACATCAGGAATCCAAATCCAAACTCCCGTAGGTCAAATTTGGACAAAATAGAATTCTCTACCAGATGGAACCATCAACTAGCAAATATGTGCAAGTTTGATAGATCAAAATCCTGGAAACCAAAAATACCACAAAGCTAGATCTACAAAATTTTAACCACAGAAAAGAAAATTTCTAAGTACTAAAAGGGTTAGAAACACATGAGAAAGACAATGGAACAATAAAAATGGACTTCCTCCATGAAGCAAGATGCACTTGCCTAAGCTCTCCCCCTCTCTCTTTCTCTCTCCTGGTAGGTGAAGAGTAAGATGGAGAAGAAGTAATGAGTAATGAGTAATAATGGAAGAGAGAGAGAGTGAAATTGATATTTATGGTAGGAGTGGTGGTAGGTAGGAGTGGTTCTCCACATGATAAACCAAAACAAACAAGGTCAAATAAACCAAACCGAACCAAGCCAATGCAATTACCATGATGAACCATAAGCCAATTAAACCAATCAAACAAAATTAACCAAAATTAACTAATCATGATTAACAAAATACGGGTCCAAAACATGTATACGTACACTAAATACGTATCACGAATTTGGGACACTACAGAAATGTTTAGTCCCTTGTGTATAAAGAAGATTACTGGCTGCATTAGCAGAACCAAACTGTACATTGTTACGCGCTTGGAGTTGCATGCATAAATTCTGGGATTTTTGAGCACAAAGGACTCCATCAGCATTACACGTAATTTGAAGGTTTGGTACCTTGCGTAAAGCAGTGTAAGAAGGTTGTTGGTTGAAAACATAAGTTTTACCAACTATGTTTTTATGCTGCATGCGTGCAGGTAAATTCACTTTAGATGCACAGGCATCATTGTGAATTTTATCTACACTGTCACAAATAGGAGATTTACCTTTACGCGTAGAGCGCAAAATATGAGTATCTGCCACGTCACAGACGGAAGATTTTCCTTTACGCGTGGAGCGTAAATTTTGTGTGTCTACCACGTCACAGACGGGAGACATATTTTTACGCGCAGAGCATAAAGCTTGGGAGTCTACCACGTCACAGACGGGAGACATATTTTTACACGTAGGACGTAAAACTTGATTTTTACGCTCAGAGCGTAAAACCTGATTTTTACGCTCAGAGCGTAAAACCTGATTTTTACGCTCAGAGCGTAAAACCTGATTTTTACGCTCAGAGCGTAAAACTGGAGAGTCTGCCACGTTACAAACGGGAGACTAATTTTTACGCCCATGACGTATCACCAAAGTAGAGACTGCCTCGTCACAGACGGGAGCCTCCACAACAGAAGTATGAAGGATTCCTTTGCCTTCAGAGACAGTAGGGAGATCCGAAGATACTTTGGACTTGGGAATCCAAACTTTTTGCGCCTTTCGCAATTTCTGAACATTGGAGTAGCGAATACTACCCCCAGTTCGGAGCATTTCTTTGTAGGCAGTCTGGTCGAAGTGCACAACCAGAGTCTTCTTTGTCGATCCGACCGACACATCATCATATTGAGCAATTGCCTTCTCGTCAGAGGAGAATGTCGTCCCCAGCAGAGTCGCCATTTTGTTTCACTTAACAAAATGCCTAAAATTGGCTTTTGAAAGAAAACTAGAAAAAGTACAAGAAGTACAAATTATTCTGGAAAGTATTGCTATGGAAGTCTGATCTGAGAGCAATCACTTTGTTCCTTGGACCATACGATGATGAAGAAGAAAACTGCTTGAAGAAGACGAACAATCGGAAGAACTAAGTCACCGGAAAGGTATCGAGCAACGGTACTGTTGGCACAGTCGAATGCTTTCTTGCTTTGCTTCACCATGTTCTTGAAAAAAAGTTAAAGAAATGCTTCTGGGAATATCACTCTGGAAGTATGAGTTTTCTCAGAATCTCCTCTCTTGTCTCTCTGTTGATCTCTTTTTTTTATCTATGTAAAAAATAAGTCTATTTATAGACTTAACCCTTTGTGCGTAAAAAGCAACAAAATCGGGTTTTTACGCTAGCAACTGTCATCCACGATGTAAATCACCCTCTACGCACGTGGACACGTGTCCCATGTAGAGTTATGATCTCAACGCATGGTGACACGTGTCCCACTACCTCAATAAAATGGGGAGAGCACGTACACACGTTCCTCTAGAAGTGTGGCATGAAAGCTACGTAGGCAAACCACGTTCTTAAGTGGTCAGGAAAGATTGGGCGTAAAAATGACCCAAAATACACTCCTAGCGTAAAGTAGTAGACTAGGCATAAAATAGCCCAAAAATAGACTTCTCGCGTAAAGTGGCTGATAAAATAGCCTTGAGCGTAAAAAGTAGCACAAATAAACTTTACACGCACGTCAATTTTGAGCGTAAAAAACTCAGATAGTATTCATGCGTAAAAGAAGCCATCTTTTGAGCGTAAAGTAACACCGTCCACACACTAAACGACAATGTTGGTTTCTGTGTAAATTAAATCTCTTCGAACTCTGTGTTATACGCTGTCAGCAAATCATTATGTCAGACTCATCATCACTTGCATTAAATGCATGATCTGACAGCCTATCCTCAGCGTAAAGTAGCTCACGTAAAAATAGCTCGCGTAGAATAGCTCGCGTAAAACAGCTCGCGTAGAGTAGCTCGCGTAGAGTAGCCCGCGTAGAGTAGCTCGCGTAGAGTAATTTGTTGACTCTTTTTGACTTGCGTAAAGCTTTATTCTTTTGACTTGATCTATGAAGCACTTTTTACGCTCCTACAAGGGGGAGTGTTGTGCTGGTATAGGGAGAGAGGGGGTGAGGTGTATGGGAGTGCTTTAAGGAGGAGAGAGAATGAGATATTAATATATATGTGTATATATATGTGATATTTGTAAAGTAGAGAGAGGAAGAGATATTTTTAAATAGAAAAAAGAAATATTGTGTGGGGTATTTGGGCAATCATGTGAGCACAACATGGAGCTTGGGTTGGGTTCGTTGAGCCGGATCGGGTCAAAATCGGACATGGTGCAATAATTGAATTTAAATAGGTATTTATGATCATGGGTAAATAAGTAACATGCGGGGACTCAAATAAATAGGACACAAGCGTCATGTGGGTAGTATGCTTCATGTGGGCCATGTTCGTACTTTGGGTTGACAGGTTGGATCGATTTCGGGTCCTGAAATTAATCTGAAAATTAAATCAGGTTTTACGGTAGATAATTAATTGGCCTAAATTGACCCGAAAGTTGTGCGAAGCAAATGAAGCACAAAATGGACTGTCTGAGTGGGACACGAAGGTCATGGGTGTAGAGCGTCTCGAGTAGGTCATTCATGAGAAATTGGTTCTGAGAAAATGACTAGTCTTATGCTCCTAAATTAAAAGTCACGATAACGTACAAACGATGATCAAAGATAAAAGTGGGAATTCAATTAATAATCATTTAATCGATCAAATGGTCTAAATTGACCCGAAGTTGCGCAATGCAAAAAGAGCACAAGGGAACGAGTTTAAGTGGGACATGATATATCGAAACGAAGATAATCTTGTCTACTTTAAACTCATGAAGAGAGTTTCCAGAGATTGACATCTCTGACGCTCCAGAAGTCAAAGTCACGGAAAGGAACATTAATGATCAAAAATAATTAAATAATAAGATATTTATTGAAAATAATTCATTTAGAAAATTTAAAATAAACCCTGAAATTCAGGGGGCTTACAGATACGCTGGTGGTGGAGTAGTAATTCGTCTTCTACACTGCGACGTAAAGCGTCCAGTTACGCGTCTGCTACTAGAGCTGCCAATGCTTCGTCCAGTCCGGTCCTGTCCAAGTACCACAGCCCCTTATGCCATGTGCCAGTCCCTAGTTGTCGTTCTGTCCCCTTCTTCTGAAAAGTCATCGTAGGAATGTCAAAGGAAACAGTACAGTTTAGGTCAAGGATAATGGCACTGATAGATATAAGATTGACAGAAATAGATGGAGCATGTAAGACATTAGTGAGAGTGAGAGAAGGGGTGCATGCGACAGTGCCTTTACCCATTACAGGTCTGGAGGTACCATCAGCAGTCTGAATGCTCTCCGACGTCGGTAGGTGAGTATAGTCCTGGAACTCACCACGGGACCATGTGATATAGCGAGATGCCCCAGCGTCCAGAATCCAACCTGGCTGATGGACAGATGCAAGAGCACGCGCAGGTATAGCTGTGCTGTTTTGGGCAAAGCAAGTGATGTAATCCTCTGAGATAGATGACGCCCCAGGAGTAACTTGACTGTCGTTCGAACCCAGCTTCGTGCCTCGTAACCTCGCGATGAACTCCCTCTCAAGAGGGGTTATTTCAGCTAATTGATTGTCTCCCCCTTCTTCCGTCAGATTTACTTTGTGTCCTCCAAAATAATTTTCCCTTCTACTAACATATCCTCCTCTACCACCACAACGTCCTCCATGCCCCGTCCGCGATCATTTGACTGACCTCACAGGGGTTTTGGACAAAATATGATGTAATATCCCGAGTCACCACAGTTGTGACAAACACCGCCCGCAGAGGGAGGCTGATTGAAGGCGGCAAGGGCGGACTTTTTAACAGTAGCTTGCTCCCCCTTGAAGTAGCCCTTGTTGGGCATCAACTTCAATCGAGCTTCTTCTTCTGCCATGGTAGCTATGGCTTCTTCTAAGGTTGGAAGCGTGGGTTGTACGAGTAGTACATTTCTTCTCTGCTCAAACACAGGGCTAATCCCCTTCAAGATCTTTATCATCCGTTGCCGCAAAATATACGTCAGGAACGTCTGAAAGTGCTTCGCAAACGCCGGTTCGACTTGTGCATCTTCCGTCCCAAGAGGATTATAGTAATCCAGATCAGACCAGTACTTTTTCAACAGGGCTGCGTACTCAGAGATGGTACGTTCGTCTTGGGCTACCCTATCGAGTTCATCTTGTAGTTGGAAGAGCCGCATAGGGTTGTCCGAGCCTGAGTACATATCCATCAAAGTCTGTCATATATCAGCAGTACCCTCCATTGCCTCTATATTGCCCGACATCTGGTCGGTCAAGGAGGCTGTCAACTACCTAGCCACTACGTTGTTGACAATCTCCCAAATACCAAACTCTTTTGAGGAGGGATCAGCGGGCGCCTTGGTTTGGCCATTGACATAGCCAACCAAGCCACGTCCCTTTAACGTCCGCATCGCCTGCCGCGACCATTTCAAGTAGTTGGACGTTCCTTCTAACTTCGTCTCCATATTTTCCAACTTTTCCATTTTGTAGGGTGACAGATCCACATCAGTATGGGTCAAACTAGGGGTCGCCTCGGTCAATCTCTTCGACAGATATCATCAACCAAGGCCTTCATCTCTTGTGCTGTCAGTTTTCTAGCGATTGAATCCATGGCCTCTTTAACTGTATCGCTAGTCGTCGTCTTCATCGTCGGCTGCTAACTGCTAGTCGTCGTCTTCGTCAGCATCTTCGTTGTCTTCTACTCTACGAATGTGCGATAATCGTGGCCAATACCGACGCGCGCATGTAAAGTGAACACGTCAGGACACAGGAGAAAACACTACCAAAATACACTCATTTAGCGACGAATTATTAGCGACGGACTTATTCCGTCGGTATTAGCGACGGTTTCGTGGCCACTCAGCGACTGCTTACCGACTACAATCCTTTGTCATTTTTATTTTAATTTTAGGGGGAGGAAAGGTCGCACATCCGTCGCTAGAGTGTCGGTGTTTAGCGACGGAGTTTTAGTCGTCGCTACACAGTCGATTATTTTGGCGGGAATTGTGTAGAAAATTGGCGGGACATATTTTCGACGCCTTAGCGACGGATGTGCAGTCGACACTTATCCAAAAAGGCGACCGATTGGCGACGGTTTTTTACCAGTCGCTCGTCCGTCGCTAAATAAACGTTCCAGATTTTAAATGGAACGGCGGGGGGAACTTTTCGTATTCCTCCCAAATTCACTCTCTCTCCTCTCTCTCTCTCTCTCTCTCTCGCCGGTGTCGGCTTCGGTGATCGACGTCGGTGTCATCGTCGGCGTCGGCATCCTCTCCTCTCTCTCTCCAGAAGGTAACCCCCTCTCTCTCTCTATCTCTCTCTCTCTCTCTCCTCTCTCTCTCTCTCTCTCTCTCTCTCTCTCTCTCGGTTATAGGGTCTGGGCGGCACGATTGGGGCTGGGCCGTCCGTGGCTTGGCGGCTGGCTTGGGTCGGGGGCTGGGCGGTGGGCTTGGGGCGGAGGCGTCGGGGTCTGGGAGGCGGGCTTGGGGTTAGGGCGTCGGGGGCTGGGCGGGGGCGTCGGGGTCTGGGAGGCTGGCTTGGGGTTGGGGCGTCGGGGGCTGGGCGGCTGGCTTGGGTCGGGGTCTGGGCGGTGGGCTTGGGGCGGGGGCGTCGGGGTCTGGGAGGCGGGTGGGCTTGGGGCGACGGGCTGGGCGGTGGGCTTGGGGTTGGGGCGTCGGGGGCTGGGCGGCTGGCTTGGGTCGGGGGCTGGGCGGCTGGCTTTGGGCGGGGGCGTCGGGGGCTGGGCGGCTGGCTTGGGGCGGGGGCGTCGGGGGCTGGGCGGCTGGCTTGGGTTGGGGGCTGGGCGGCTGGCTTGGGGCAGCGGCGTCGGGGGCTGGGCGGCTGGCTTGGGTTGGGGGCTGGACGGCTGGCTTGGGTTGGGGGCTGGGTGGCTGGCTTGGGGCGGCGGCGTCGGGGGCTGGGCGGCGGCGTCGGGGCGGGTGCGTCGGGGCTATTTGCAACCGACGCACACCCATAAGCACTCTTCATATATATATGCAACCGAACTACTGGGTGGCGGGCTTGGGGCGGCGGGCTTTGGTCGGGGCGGCGGGTGGCTTTGCTTCTCAAATTCATCTGAGTTTATATATTGGCTAAATAATGTGTTATCCATATTGGGTGTTCCATTAGTTTGGTGGTGTTTGGATTAGTAAATGTGAATATATATGGGGTTTGGATTTATGGTGTATATGTTCACTATCTCAAGGACAGTGCAAGTTCTATCAGTTGTGTGCTTCTGTATAGATGTATATATCTATACATCTAGCTGTGATATACATATGTGTATGTGACAATCTCAGTTAGCGACGGACTAGTTATCGGTTAGCGACGGATATTTCTAGCTCTATTAATTGCATTAATCTACGGTACGACATGGTGACGGATATTCCCTGCAGCCATTCGACTAGCGAGGCAGAAACTATGTTGCCGTAGATAAAGTTGCCTGTCCTCCAACCCTCATCCCTCGGCAATGATGATACGACGACCTATCACTATATCTTATATAGTAGTAGATGATGTCTTAGTATTACATTAGTGAGTTCATCTTGATTCTGTTACGTACGTCCTTCAGATACTAGATATGATAAGGTTAACATATACTACATGATATGTATACAGAATATAGATGATTCACACTAATGTATGCTAAAATGAATCTTGGGTTGTGTTCTGAGCCATCCGTTCTCACACTTAAAACACATAGGGATTAGTAGTGTGAGAGCGCCAGAGAGAGTGAGAGCGCCGGAGGGGGGGAGGAGGAGAGAGTAAAATGGTACGACATGGTGAAGTAGTACTGTATTTTGGCTCCAGTTCCAGCTCCATTTGATCTACGGTACGACATGGTGATCAGGACATAGTACCTACAGCCATTCGACTGGTGAGGCAGAAACTATGTAGCCGTAGATAAAGTTGACTGTCTTCCGACCCTCATCCCTCGGCAATGATGATACGACAACCTATTACTATATCTTATATAGTAGTAGATGATGTCTTAGTATTACATTATGTGAGTTCATCTTGATTCTGTTACGTACGTCCTTCAGATACTAGATACGATAAGAACATATACTACACCATATGTACAGAACATAGATGATTCACACTAATGTATGCTTGAATGAATCTTGGGTTGTCTTCTGAGCCATCCGTTCTCACACTTGGCAAAAAATCGAATTTTTTATACTTTATCGGCTTTTGAAAATGTACTCAAATTACATGATGGTTCCTTTAGTTAGCTTGCTTCTGTTACAATTATATTATTTGTGACTATCGATCTTACCAGATGGCACCCATGACCCGAGGAGCGGCACGTCGTTTGAGGAAAACAGTGAATGCTGAGGTGGCTCCTCCTACAGTTAAGGAGGAAGTGGCACCGGTTGCTAGTGAGACCGGGAGTTCTATTCATCCAGCACCGGTAGCTAGTGAGACCGAGAGGACTTTTCATGCAATCCTTGCAATGGACGACAGCTCTCCTCGCGCCAAAAATCTCGCTTTTTCGAGGTGGTTGCGTGAACGTATCACTGAGCGTTTGCGTGAGCAGCGTGGTTCTCATTAGCTATTAGTACTTTTTGTATTGGACTATTTGTATTGGGTTGTTTTTGTATTAGACTATTTGTATTGGACTACATATTGAGTTGTTTTTGTATTAGACTATTTGTACTGTCCTTCGACCCTCATCCCTCGGCAATGATGATACGACAACCAATAAGAGAGAATACTAGATCCATCTCAGTATGACGTATACTCTGATAGATCACAATTACAAGAATGATATCAGTAGTAGGATTGAGTGCTGGAGGAGATATTATCAGAGAATACGTCCTACTCAGATGGGTCTCCCACCGTTACTAATTTTTTCTGATAGCATAGTAGATGTGCTCCGTCAACAGATTCTTGCTCCGAGCCAAAACTTTGTCCCGGAGCTCAAGTGGACATCCTTCGTGTAGAGCTCGAGTGAGAGGTTCCTGACAGCATGGTGGTCTCATTTGTCAAAGTATCCGTGCTCATCCCACATTGGTTGTGGGACGAGCACGGATACTTTGACAAAGGAGACCACTATGCTGTCAGGAACCTCTCACTCGAGCTCTACACGAAGGATGTCCACTTGAGCTCCGGGGCAAAGTTTTGGCTTGGAGTCAGATTCTGTTGACGGAGCACATCCACCATGTTGTCAGAAAAAAATAGTAACGGTGAGAGACCCATCTGAGTATGACGTATACTCTGATAGTATCCCCTCCAGCACTCAATCCCACTACTGATATCATTCTTGTAAAGGTGATCTCTCAGAGTATACGTCCTACTCAGATGGATCTCTCAGAGTATCCTCTCCGGTTGGTTGTTTTCTGAGCCATCCGTTCTCACAGAGGGTCCTATTTTGAATTCTATATTTTGTATTTTGGTTTCTGTATTTTGTATTTTGGTTTCTGTATTTTGTATTTTGGTTTCTGTATTTTGGCTCCAGCTCCATTTGCATTAATCTACGGTACGACATGGTGATCAGGACATAGTCCCTGCAGCCATTCGTATGTGCATATTTGGTCTATGTGATTCTTGGATAATTGGTGTGCATTATATATTGGTTTGGTTTATGCATATTTTTGTGAACAGGAAAAGTGTTGCACCATATGTACAGAACATAGATGATTCACACTAATGGTGATCAGGACATAGTCCCTGCAGCCATTCGACTGACGGGACAGAAACTATGCAAGTAGCCTTAGATAAAGTTGACTGTCCTCCGACCCTCATCCCTCGGCAATGATGATACGACAACCTATCACTATATCTTATATAGTAGTAGATGATGTCTTAGTATTACATTAATGAGTTCATCTTGATTCTGTTACGTCCTTCAGATACTAGATACGATAAGAACATATACTACACCATATGTACAGAACATAGATGATTCACACTATTGTATGCTAGAATGAATCTTGGCTTGTGTTCTGAGCCGTCCGTTCTGATCAAGCATCTTTCTTCTCCTCGTCCTCCACCTTGGCTCTGAACAAATCTGCTCCTTCCTCTACTTTCCTTCTTCTTATTTGACTCTCTCAGCAACATATGACATCCACCTCAAGTGTAAAGTCGGGAGAGAAGAAGTGGACAGGAAGAGGAGGGGAAGCAGCACAGCCGGCGGCATGACCCGGAGGAAGTACAGAAGTTTTCTTCAACAGCCGTAGGAGAACTATAAGGATATATCTTTTTAGCGACATGTCATCTTGTCAAAGACCCTTCATGTGAATGTCATGTTACCGCGGTGTCGGAAGACTAACATGTCATAAGTTTTTAAGCCGTGTGATATAATCTTCCCAACTCTTTCCTCCTCTGTAGTAATCTTGCATTATTACATAGCAGGAAAGAGTTTTGAGGATTATGTCAAAATACACGGCTTAGAATCTCGCTTGACATATTAGTCTTCCGACACCGCGGTAACATGATTGTCACATTAAGGGTCTTTGACAATGTGATATGTCGCTAAAAAGATATATCCTTATAGTTCTCCTACGGCTGTTGAAGAAAACCTCTGTACTTCCTCTGGGTCATGCCGCCGGCTGTGCTGCTTCCCCCTCCTCTTTCTGCCCACTTCTTATTCCCCGACTCTACACTTGAGCTGGATGTCATATGTTGCTGAGAGAGTCAAATAAGAAGAAGGGAAGTAGAGGGAGGAGCAGATTTGTTCAGAGCCATGGTGGAGGAGAGGAGAAGGAAGATGCTTGATCAGAACGGATGACTCAGAACACAAGCCAAGATTCATTCTAGCATACATTAGTGTGAATCATCTATGTTCTGTATATATGGTGTAGTATATGTTCTTATCGTATCTAGTATCTGAAGGACGTAACAAAATCAAGATGAACTCACTAATGTATGCTAGAATGAATCTCGGATTGTGTTCTGAGCCATTCGTTCCGATACTTGGCAATTAAGCCATTCGACTGGCGAGGCAGAAACTATAAGGCTACTTGCACGTTCTTCCAACTTTAAATTACAAGATTACTATATTAGGTTAAATAAATCACTAACCTCATCACGGTGAGTCTTGGTGTAGCACTCAAATGTGGGGCACCTGTAATCTATGTGAGTTCATCTTGATTCTGTTACATCTTTCAGATACTAGATACGATAAGAACATATACTACACTATATGTACAGAACGTAGATGATTCACACTAATGTATGCTAGAATGAATTTTGGGTTGTGTTCTGAGCCATTCGTTCCCATACTTGGCAATTAAGCATGTGAAATAGAACTGATTATGTTTAGTTTATCTTACGATACAGATTTTCACATCCAAATTGAAATGGATCGTTACTTCGTTGATCGTACATGGGTGTACTATAGCGGATCAACCTCCTGGACCGTAGGTACTTATAAGTATTGATCGTATCGGATTAGTATCGATCTATCGTTTTGGTATGGGCCGTATCGGTTGGTATTGGTCTTAGCGAATTGGTATCGTCCTATCCGATATGTATCGGCCGTATAGCTAGGATTCATATTGGCCTTATCGATTTGGTATCTGTCATATCCGATAGGTATCGGCCGTGTTGGATTATTATATACCATTTCGGATTAGTTTCGTAGAAGGTTTAGTAACAACTGTACTTGGATTTCTCTTTTCTAGAGCTAGATTACCATTGTAAGAGAGTCACGAGAGCGTAAATGGCCAGTTACAGAACATACATACTTCCTTTTCAATCTCGCTTTTCTTGATGGAAAAGGAAGTATGTATGTTACTGTAACTGGCCAATCACGATCTGGTGATTCTCTTGTAATGGTATTCTAGCTCGAGAAGAGAGAAATCCAAGTACAGTTGTTACTAAATCTTCCATGAAACTAATCCAAAATGGTATATAATAATCCAACACGGTCGATACATATCGGATACGACCGATACCAAATCGATAAGGCCAATATGAATCCTAGCTATACGGCCGATACATGTACATATCGGATATAGGACGATACCAATTTGTTAAGGCCAATACCAATATGATACGTCCTATACCAATCCGATAGACCGATACAGGCTTGATACACTAGATACTAAGTACATCTGGCCTATACCAGCGGATCCACAAATTACTGCACGATAGGCCCAACGACTCCAGTTACATCCGGTTATTGGTGAGTACATGATTATATAGTAATTCTGTTAGTCTTGTGATACAGATTTTTACTCATGCTACCAACGTCACAACTTTTCCAGTGCTGCTCCCTCTAATGATGATGAACGCAAAAAACCAACGTCACAACTTTTATAACTTGAGTAAATTTTTTTACCCTATATGAAAATTTCTGTTGTCAGAAAGATGGCTCCTAGGACTCGTCGAGGTGGTGCTGCTAGTCGAGGAAGGGGTCGAGGCAAGAAACCCTTGGAGGTCGACACGGAGGAAGTCTCCGTCGTCAAACAAGAGCCGGTGACTGTTAAGGAGAAGGTGTTACCAAAGGTCGAGGTCAAGAAAGAACCGATGACCATCAGGGAAGAGATTGCTCCCAAGCTTGAAGCTAAGGAGGAGCCACCGTCAGAGAGTAGTAGCATCGGGACCGACCCTCCTGTCCCTACAGAAGACCTCAACCAGATTGAGCCTTCGTATGCAAAGTGGCTGATAGAATGGTACATGCCTCAACGCAACTATCATCTCTGGCTGTGAGAATTCATCGTCTGACTTGTGGTCATTGTTGAGGCGAAAGTCGATTTTCCTATGTGTTTTGGAATATTTGTGAAAATTTTGGAATATTTGTGTTATGATCGGTCGCCAGGATTGGATATTAGGTTACTGTAACTGGCCAACTCTTTCCTATGTGTTTTGGAATATTTGTGAAAAATTTGGAATATTTGTGCAATGATCGGATTATAACGATGGATATTAGGTTACTCTTCCGGATAATTGATGTCTATTTTATATTAATTTGGTTTGGTCTATATGATTCTTGGATAATTGGTGTGCATTAAATTCGTATGAGCATTACTTGGTCTATGTGATTCTTGGATAATGTGACTGCATTATATATTTGGTCTGTGTGATTGTTGGATAATTGGTGTGCATTATATATTGGTTTGGTTTATGCATATATTTGTGAACAGGAAAAGTGCTGTAATTTTTTTCCCAAAAAACCCAGTTAGCGACGGACTAGTGACCGTGTAGCGACAGATACTCCCAGTTTCCGACGGGTTGTCGACGGGTAATCCGTCGCTATATGGAGTTTTTAAAATGTTTCCAGGCAGCGACGGGTTATCGACGGATTATCCGTCGGTAACGTTCTGGTGGTATAAGCTTCGACGGACTAGCGACGGAACGGCCGTCGCCAGGGCGACTGGTAGACAGCCGCTAATCAGTCGCTCTAAATAGTGACGGCGTAGCGACGGCAAATCCGTCGACATGGTTCTGGAAATGCATGACATTTTCAGAACCATGGCGACGGATAATCAGTCAGAACTCCGTCGCTGTGGCGTCGCAGTAGCGACGGGTTAGCGACTACGATTCTGTCGCCATGGTGCTGGAAATGCCAAGCTTTTCCAGAACCTGCTCGACGGATAGTCCGTCAGGAATCCGTCGGAAAGCGGTCGTTAATTACCGACGCCTTGCGACGCATTAGCGACGGAATGATTCAATCTGATACGCTGTTACGACGGGTTACCGACGGAAATGTACGTCGCTATAGCCTACACAGTTTAGTACTTAAAAGCTGAAGTGGGCGACAGTCCGTCGGACATCCGTCGCTAAGGCTTCGTATTGTAACGTCGAATATCCGTCGCTAGTCCGTCATGTGACGACAACTTAGCGACGGAAGGTTATTAGCGACGAGCTGATTGCCGACGGATGTTTTTGGCCAATATCCGTCGGTACTCGGTCGCTAATTGTATTTACCGTCGTCTTAGCGACGGATGTGGCCGTCGCTAAAACGATAAATTTTGGTAGTGAAACACGATCATTCTCCGTGTAGATCCCGATGTGAAGATCGGGGAAGGAAAAACAAATAAAGCATTTGTTCATTCCAGATGGTGTAATCTAGAAACAGGGGTGCAAATAAAGTATTTGATATCTCTCTGTCTTCGAAATATACCATTTTTTTACAAAAAACTACATGTGAAGATCGAAGGGGGCACCGCTGGAGCCGGGGGGGGCGCCGCTGGAGCCAGGTGGGGGCAGCCGCTGGAGCGGGGGGGGGGGGGGTGGATGCTGCTGGAGCCGGGGGGGCAACCTTGGGGGGGGGCGCTACTGGAGCCGGGTGAGGGGAAAAAAAATTAGGGGGAGAGGGGTGGATGGTTATTGTCACCCTCACTTTTCCAAGATAGGGATAAAATGGTAATTGTCTACTTTTGAATATTTTTGAAATTTTTATTTCATGAATATTAATATTTAATAATTATAGGAGTCGGGTTCGAATTTTATCGCATTCCGACTTAATTCGGGACCCCGGGGAATTTCGACTTGAGTTGTGATTAGCATGTTAATTAGTCATGGCCCACCATACTTAACTTTTAGGTTTAGGAGTTTGGACTAGTCCCCCATGAGTATTTAAGCTTAATTATGATTTTTATTTAATTTTAGCTAACCCACAAAACCAAATTTGGACTTAACTTAGCATAGAAGTTAAGGGAGGGGCAAACTTGTAATTTCAAGTGCCCCAACCCTTCCCTTCATGGCAGCCACCCCTTCCCTCATTTATTTCTTCTTCTCCACCTCAAAATATCACCATTTTCTTCTTCTTCTTCTTCTCCAAGTTTCTTTTAAATAGAAAGTATAGATTTCCTTGGAAATTATCTCAAAATAATTCCTTTTTTCTCCAATATTCTTCCATAGAACTCTTCCTCTATCCCAAGTAGTGATTCTCCAAGCTTTTGGGAGCAAGAAGTGAAGTGGGTGTGTCCTAAATAATTTATTGTGTCGGAGCCGTGTCGGAGGAATTTTCCATTGGGAATCCATCTCCCGATAGGTACAACCTATTCTCAAACTTACTATTTTCATCATGTAATTTAGTTTAGACCCCGTAGGATTGATCCCCGTGTTCGTGTCCCTATTCGTGTCAAGTTCGAGTCCGTTTGGAGTGTCCTAGGAGAAGTTAGTGTGTGTGTTCGTGTCCTTGAGTTTCCCCCAAATTTGGACACTTCTAGGATATTAGATTTTGCACCTAAGTGAGTTAGGCTTTAAACTTCATTTATTTAGTGTGTGTGTGAGTGTGTTCATATACATATATATGTGTGTGTCCATATACATATATATGGGTGTGAGAGTGTTTATATGTATATATATATATATATATATATATATATATATATATATATATATATATATATATATATATAAAATATATATATATATATATTATATATGTGTGTGTGTGTGTGTGTGTGTGTGAGTGTGTGTATTTATATATGGAGAGGGGATGAAAAGAGAGGTTGTACTTGTGAGTGATATATAAATATATTAGAGAGATTGAGAGGGAGAATAGAGAGGATTAGAGAGAGATTAGAGAAGGGAAATGAGGGAGAAAGAGTGTGAGAAGGAAGAGAAGAAGGGCAGGAGCAACAGCAGCCAGGGGGGAGTGGGGCTGCTGTTCCCCCCCCCCCCCCCCCACCACAGCAGCAGCAGCTGCAGCAGGAATAGCAGCAGCAGTAGCAACAAAATCAGCAGCAGCAGCAGCATTTTGGAGCAGCCTAGCACCCCCTTTTGACCCCCAATTCACCCACCTATATACCCCCATATATATACATATATATACCCCTATATATACTCTATATATACTCCTATTTAACCCTCTAAATAACCCCCTAAAGTTAGTCTTAAGTGAAGGTTAGAAAGTGAGTGAATGAGTGAGTGAATAGTTTAGTTAGAAATTGGTGAAGGGGTGATTTTGAGTTCCGTGATTCGGAACGCATCCAAACTTGGAGGGGACTTAACTAATGTGAATTAGATTTTGCGGGTAGGCTCCTAGGTGGAAATCGGGGTTGCGTGTGGGATTAGGAGAGTGGTATCACGCGAATACCATCGAGTATCTTGAGATATTCAAGATAACGGGTAAGCGGGTGATACGGAACGTAACATGGACTGGATGTCCACTTACCCTAGAGAACTTGGTAGGTAATGATTGTATAGGCTAGTACCCTACTACTCTAGGAAGCCCGGGGTGAAATTCCTAAGGGAAGGCCACTTGGCGTCAAGTTAGAATGGTTTAAGGGTAAGTATATTAAAGGGATAATCGGGTAAATTCAAGATACGGGGTTCGGATATTCGGATTGACTTGAAACTTAGGTGACTTGTTAGGTACACCCTACAAATGTCATACTTGAACCGATTTTGGCTCGGTTGACCCAGAGTTGACTTTTTACCCAAAAGTCAACCGTGAGTCAACACTTTGTCTAGATTTGACCAAATCCAAATTAGAGTTGACCAGTTGACCAAAAGTCAACTGTTGGTCAACATTTGACCAATTTGACCTAGGGTTGACCTAGAGTTGACCAGGGTTGACCAGTTGACCAAAAGTCAACTGTAGGCCAACTCTTGATCCCGTTTGACTTGCTTCGACTTGTTTTGACTTGCGATGACTGGTGTGACCTAAAGTTGACTTAGTCTGACTTAGATTGACTTGATATAACTTGATTTGACCTAGATTGACTTGACAGGACTTAGTGTGACTCAGTGAGACCTAGTTTGACCTAGATTTCATATCATTCATTTATAAATCATCCTTAACTTTGTTAAACCTAAATTAACATGCAAATATCTCATCTTTAGGTCTCTGATTACCACTCTGAGCATTGATATACCCTACAGCTCAGGACAGCAGGCGAGTACATTCACTGATATTTTTCATTGTCTTGATATCTGCTATATCCGATTCAGTTGTAGTGTCTTACTCGATTTCCAGTCACGATAGTTCACGGACTAGTATACGTTGGATCATGACATGAGATATTGTTCCTGGATTTTCTTGGTATATATGTACATTTCCTGTCTTGTTCCCTGTACTTGTATAGACACCGATTCCTGAGAGGGAGTAGCTATCCTCTTAGGAAATCCCGTGTCATGACGTGTCATGTCCAGGTCCATTATACTACTCGGGGATGGAGAATTATTAGGGGTTATGTGATCAAAGCCCCATGTCACTATTTTGCTTGCGCCACTCTCACCTCACGTAGGGTGTATCAGATACCTTCATGTCCATGTTATCCAGGTTGGCCGGCATGACTTTCCGTTGAGGTCACCGCGGATTGCCGGACCAAGTGGATAACCCTACCATGATTCCCTTGCCGATCACATAACGCTCTAATAATTCAAGGCACATTTTATATTTACTTATCTTATCATATATCATGTTCTGTTCTACATTCAGTACTTTCTCACCATGCTATGATATTCAGTCACTCACATGTCCTACATTCCTTTATATTGTACCTTGATTGGAGACTAAGTTCTGCTCGAGAGAAGGATTATAACCCCGGTCCTTGTTTGGTTTAAGGGTTGTAGCTCAGCTTTCGAACGGTTTCCAAGTCTTCATATATCTTTGTCTTGTAGTTCATTATACTGTCTCTTATAGAATTTGTCAATTCACATGGAACTGCTGTTAGTGCTTGTATTTGCTCATTTTTCTGACAAGATACCGTTATGATATATTACAGATGACTCTGAGGCAGACTTCTCGACCTATTATGGGCTCGAGCTAGATGGAGTAGTCCAGGACCGTGGTCTTATAGTAGAGCCACTAGACTTCGTTCTCCCAGAGTAGTGTAGGTTAGCTAGGTTTGACTGGACTGCGATCCAGCTGGTATTATCAGACTGTAGCTTTCTATGTTATATTTTAAGACCCCGTGATGATGTGTATATCTGGGCTTGTGTGGATCTCGAACTTATTTCCTGCTTTCATCTATCATATTTTCTTTCATGCTAACTATCCTAGTTTGCTTTGTGATTGAGACTGTATTGCTATGTCACCTCCATTCGGAGTGTATATACTGTACATGTACCTTTATCTGTTTTGATGTAGTATTTATAGATGACCTAGACAGCGTTCTACCGCCGATGCTGCGGCGTAGGCTGGACGTAACCACGTACTCGTGCCCCTAATCAGGGTGCGGGTCGTGACAGTTATGGCTCTGATACCATGTAGAAAATGAATAATAGATCATTTTATTGATGGGCTACTACTTGCTACTTATAGAGGTTCCAACTCCTCTTCATACTACATATTCCAATGTGGGACTAAAGTCCCTTATTGGTTCTCAACACCTACCGATCATATCACTCGATATTGAGACATCTTCCTAATTACTAGGCTAGCTAATAAGGCCACACTCGATCATCAAGATATATCATCTTCCAAAAGACTACTATAAATCATTGTAGTCATCACAATCCTAGGGTCAAACGTTATCCAACAATCTATGACATTCTACCCAAACTTAAGAAAAACTCCTCTAACTCAAAACATCTAATAATCCAACTCAAACCAGTATGCTAACATAAGCATCATCAAAATCCAAGCTTGAATTCTGAGCACCAGAGGCCGGCCTGTGTCGAGGCAGACTCGCAAAATTCAAGCTTGAATTCTGAGCACCAGAGCAATCCAAGCTTGAATTTTGCGAGTCTGCCTCGACACAGGCCGGCTACTACGTCAGTTTAGTCAAGCCTAAGGATGAGGAGACTAAGGAAGAGGAGGGCGGCTTGCCCAAGTCCGAAGACTCTAAACAAGAAGAGGTGGGATTGTCAAAGTCCGAAGACTCTAAACAAGAAGAGGTGGGATTGCCAAAGTCCGAAGAATATAAGGAAGAAGAAGAGGAGGTGGTCTTCGGAAATACGAGAAACAATCTCTAGTTCATGGATGTTGTATCCCTCCCTTTGAGCGTGTGTTGTGTGCCACGTGGCGGCCACCCACTGGCCTCTGGTCCAAATTTTAAGGAAGTGGACTCCGGTGCTAGCAAGGAGCCAATAGACCACTGCCACGTAGGTGCGGTCATTGGATGGGCACGCCCATGGGCGGGCCAAATATCAATTTTGTTCAAGCTAAGCATTCACATATGTACACAAACGCCAAACCATATACATATCATACGAAAAGAAGAAAGGAAATGATATGCTTACAACCAAAATTGATTGTAAGCTTTACAACCGCCTACGTGGCATCCATTGATTGGGGGAGAGGGAGGACCGAGTTAGACCGGATGGGAGCAGTTGTAAATATTTGGCAGTAAATTTAGCATTTTCCAAAAGAAGAAAGCCCAACATAACCACAATTTTGAAAAGCAGTTGAGAGCGCGCCACTGGTGGTCAAATGGACACACTGTTGGGAATTCCCCTCCCAGTGATCCCCTTCTCCCCGCCGCCGCCGCCGCCGGCATTGTCGACGTCCGGATACATCAGCATGTACGGGACCTCCGCGGGCCCGCGCCGGTTCCTCAGTGCCGCGTCTCCGTTCCTCTCCTTGATCCTCCTCTCCAGCCTCCTCAGCTCCTCCCCGAACTCCCCGAACATCCTCAGCGCCTCCGCATCGTCGGTCCAGTACTTCTCGTCCCCGCCCCTCCTCCCCAGGTAGACCTCGTCCCCGGCGTGCCCCGACAGGACCTCGATCAGCGCCAGCCCCAGCGTCGCGCTGAACCTGTCCGCCATCGTCGACAGGAAGTATCCGTCCGGGTCCCTGAGGAAGCCCGCGAACTCCGGCGTGCCCTCCTCGGGGACGAAGCGCCGGCACCTCGTGGGCCGGTTGGGGAGGTACCCGGCGTAGTCGAACTGGCCGAAGTTGACGGACGCGTGGAGGGCGGAGGCGATCCAGACGAGGGTGGTGAGCGACTGGGCGAGGCTGCGGACGGAGCCGAGGCGGAGCCAGGAGGCGGCGGGGGCGTCGCCGTGGCCTACATTGCGGACCTCCGACCACCAGGACTGGAGCTCGGGGTCGGAGGCGACGGCCGCGTCGGTGCCGTAGAAGTGGGAGCAATAGGCCGAGACGTAGGAGCTGATGGCGGCCCACACGTCGAGGCCATCGGCGGCGTACGGGTAGTCCTTGATCAGGAGCCGGACGCCGGACGGCTGGGTGTAGTCCTCTACTGCAAGCCCCCTGAAAATTGTCCATACACTCATTAGGCATTTCAATCATGGCTTTCGATATGTCTGTCTCGGTCTATGTTGCACCGACACGGAAAAAACGGTGTCCTTATATGTATCATATCCCGTGCGTGTATCCGCATCTGTCCGTGTTCGTGCAGCATAGGTGACTTGTTGTGCCTATCTGAAAATGTACATATTCTGTATCATTATTGTGTCCTTATCTGTATCCGTGTATAAGCCCCTGAAAATTGTTCATACAATCATTTAGGCATTTCAATTATGGCTTTCGATATGTCTCGGTCTATGTTGCACTGACACGAAAAAATGGGTGTCCTTTTATGTATCATATCCGTGCTTGTATCCGTTTCCATCAGTATCCCTAGTGTCTGTCCGTGTTCGTACAACATAAGTGACTTACTGTACCTATCTGAAAATGTCCATATTCCGTAACAATATATTGTGTCCTTATCTGTATCTGTTATTTGTGGAACTTAGTTCACACTTAGGTAACTTTAGAAAATATTATGCTAATTATTTTGAGTAGTACTCTGCTACAATTGGGCGTACAAGTTGTGTGCATGTGTGCACCACTACATGTATATACAGAATTTTCACTCAAGGCATCAAACTTCGCTAAAACTGGACTGACAGAACAAAAATTTGACAAAATTCTGATAAGAGCATTAAGAGAAGGTTGTGCAGTTTTTGTTTTTTAGAAAAAATGATAAGTAAAAAGTCCATCCAAAAAAAAGTCCATCCAATTGGCATTTTCATTGATTATTGATTGTTAAGTTTAAGAAAAAACGCTCATTCATTGGGCGTTTTGGTTCTTTTTTGGGTAATTTGTCAAAATTTTGTGTTGTATGTACAATTTTATTAAACTTTAATGTCGTGTTTGAAAATTTCGTATGTATATATAATCGTATTCATGCAGTTATCCTAAACTTTCTAAAGCAAATGTCATATCCTGAATATGTACCATGCCTGTATCGGTATATCCATGTCCCCTGTCTATGCCTTCAAATCCAAACTACATAAATGGTAGGTACTCTTTGTATCACACATTGTTGCTGTAGAGACCGTACCTCTTAAGAAGATCTGCTGGAAGGCCTTGCTCCTTGAATCTCCAGTTTTTATAGAGCGCCGACGACAACTCCATAGCGTATTTGCCTGGAAACATCGTCTTCTCAAGGATCCCACCTGAATTCAGGAGGACGCTCCGAGCAAGTGTGTTTATCTGCATAGTGTCCTTGAAATGGGGGTCGAGTAACTTGTGGATCGGATGCATCGTGCTCAGTTGCCTTCTCGTAGCTATGATGAAGGGCTCGACGGCGGCATGCGTGTGCAGCCTGTTGAAGTCATGAGAGAGGAAATATTTGACATATGGCAGAACTTACAGTTATCCTTTTCATCAGGTAAAACAATCAACTTGTCATATGTAACACACTTGCAGCACTCAATCATTTGCTCTTTATATAAATAGCATAGTTTGTACCATCGGATGATACCTATCCGATACGGCCGATACCGATACAGTTTGGCATGTGCCGATCCGATATCGATACTGACCAGTACCGATGCTTGGGGTCTCTTTTCTAGTCAATTTGGCAATGAAAATTAAACGAAAAAGACCAATCCGTAAGGTTGTAAAAGCATGTTAAAAAAAAAAATTAACTATTGCAGGTAAATATATCGACAATGATGACTACTATTTCATTTAATTTCGAAACTACTTAGAAACAATACAGGATATACTTAAAATTATACCTAAATGTATAAAATATTTCTTCTAAAATTTTAATAATTTATTAATAATTATTTACTTCTCGATACCAAAAAAATCCGATACTCTGTACCAAAACCACCGATACTGCCGATACCGATACTCATAGGAAGGGTCTGATACCGATTCCGATACTGATAGTGCAAACCTTAATAAATAATCAGAAACTTGAATACAGATTGAAGATTTCAAACTATATATTTGTTATGGAGAAATGAAGAAATGAAGAAATGAAAGAACTAACTTTTTGTTTTCTTACCCAGGGTTGATATCAGGTTGGGGTTTGGCACAACCGAAACTTATATAGGATGATATTACAGGCAATCATATCTTGAATTGATTTCCAGATATGAAATTATTACCTTGAACTGATTTCATTGATGATCTCTATTATAAAAGAAGAAGAAGCAATATATGGTCAGGGCAAACTGGTTATATAGGAAAGGAAACTTGCCAGTGACTTATGAGTTGATGGTATCCTGAGTCATTGACAGCAACATGAGCCTTGGCGAGTTGCCATAGTGCTGCGTCGTTGCCCTCGCTTGCAGGGAGGAACACCCTATTTTTCACCTCCCCTTTCTTTGGACCTGGTAAACTTAGCTCTATAACCAGAGGCATAAGAGTTTCATCATCCCTCAGAAACAAGAGAGTGCGGGAGGCGTATGCGCAGATATCTCCCTGCGAGTTGATTTGGGCTAGATACGGCATGAGGTAATCTTGGTGATCCAAGATGAAGATCCTCTTTCGATACATAGCCTGCAGAGAGGAATGTCACACAACATGTTGCATTTATATTGAAACAATTAACTAAATATTCTGAGAAACTGATGATAAATAGCGTCTGTTAATGAATATCCTTTCGTTAAATTGGAAGAAATGGCATAGTTAACTGCCTTTATTGTTAATGTTTGATAACTATCATTGTGCAATGTAGTAGCTTATATGTGAGAATAAAATATTATGGTTTAAAGTATCGGCCGATACCGATCCGATACCAATACGGTTTGGCATGTCCCGATCTGATACCGACCGATACCCGATACTGACCGATACCGTCGACATTGGGGGTCTCTTTTCCGGTCAATTCGGCAAAGAAAATTAAACGAAAAAGACAAATCAACAAGGGTTTAAAGCACTAAAAGACTGTAAAAGCATGTAAAAGAAGAAAATCAATCTATCGTATGTAAAACCAATCGGTAAGGATGACTACTATTTCATTTAATTTCAAAACTACTAAGAAATAACACTAAAAATACTTAAAATTATGCCTAAATGTATAAAATATATGTTTTTAAATGTAAATAGTTTATTAATAATTATTTGTTTTCCGATACCAAAAAATCTGATACTCCGATCCGAAACCGCCGATACTACCGATATCGCCGATATCAATACTCATAGGAATAGTCCGATACCGATAATGTGAACCCCGATAAATGTTCTCTTTTAACATAACTAAATGATGTGGCAATTTTCTAACTCAAGAGCCAATATTGTCCTCAAACAAAATGAATATGAATGAAACATTTATCATTGATGTTCGATCAAATTCAATTTTACTTAAAAATCAGAAAACAAGGTTATGCATGTTGTGTTCGGTTCAAGATATATATATATATATATTGGAAGAAACGCACCTGTTGAATAGATAGACCGCCAAGGTTTCTCTCTACATGATTATTAGTAATGGAGCTTCTCGACCCTCCGCTTCCCACAGGTGGAAAAGCCTAACGAAAAGAAGAAAAATAGTTAATTTTCACCTATTATCAGGCTTTAGCAGAGACGAATATGAAGAAATCAAAAGAAAACGAAGAAGCAGACTAACCGTACCATTTATGCTAAACACAAATGCGCATTAATTTTTTGATGATATGTGAGTTTCTCTCAGTTTTAACTACTATAATTTTATTATAATAACAATCAGGGCAAATGAAGATATGCTATGTTGCACAGACACGGGAAAATGATGTATGTATCCATATCGTGTCTTGTCTTCATTCAACATAAGGGACTACTTATGTACCTAGTGAAAGTGTATCCCGTATCCGTATCGTGTCCTTCCATATCTGTGTCAGTATTACTGCAATGGTGATAACTCATTAAGTCTTGAATATAGTTCAACTGCTATAAGAGTTTCTCATAAGTTATCTAACAGAGATCAGCTACTTCCTACCTCCAGACGCCTGATCACCACCGGATTAATCCCTGCGAGCATTTCTCGTGCAAATTCTTCGTCGCTCTTCCATGCATACTCATTAGCTACAATAGGAAATATTCGTTGAATAAGAAAAACTGGTAACTCAATGTTTGAGCCAACACCTTCACGATTCAAAGTATAAATCTGATGATGATGAACAAAATGAAGAAACTTACTTGCAATGACCCGCGGAACTGGAAACTTGACTGAGTTTGTCTTTCCCTTTATTGTTCTTACTACCTCCGCGAAGATATCTTCTGGAAGAAAGGCCTTCAAACTCTCCATCACCTTGCCCTCAAGGAAGTAACCTCGGTTGCCCGAGTAAAGGTCCTTCCTCATCTGGTCGAACGATTTGAAGCTGCCAACATCTCCTTCGAGCAATGACTTCACTTCGGGGATGACAAAGTGCACGACTGCGTGGATTGAGTTCGTTATGAACTCGGAGAGCTTGCTCGGGCTGAACCGCTCCTCGGGTGGGACATAGAAATCCAGGTTGATTATTTTGTGCCGAGTCTCAGTTAGTCGATCTAAGAAGTGACAGAGTTAGAGTGAGATAATTAAGCTTTCTGAATCTCTTAAGTACTGCATTGTGATACATATAGCTCTTAGGACATCATATGTACCCTTGTGGCTTAGAGGACGTCCAGTCCTGCCCCGGCGCGGGTATGGGTATTGCTTAGAGCCTCCCAATACCGGTCGAACGTGGTGCTCGCCCTTGTCAGGATCCCCGAGATCGTTGTACAGGGCGTAGTCGTATATCCGTTCCCATTCCATCCTTCTCCCAGTTCCATTTCCCCTCAGATGCACAAGCTCCTCTAGTCTTAGATCTTGCAGAGCGACGGGTGTCTTGCTCGGAAGATAGCTCTGCATAGTCATTACCAGTTAGCATATCGTTTTTATATGTGCATTATGTAATTGAATTTACTTTTTTAACAAACAGTTAGATACCTATCCAGGATCACCTGAGATCTATTTTACACGGACACAGAAAAAATGGTGTCCGTATTCGTGCAATATAGGTGACTAAAATGTATGTATCATGCATCATGCATCATGTATCCTGTATCAGTATTAATCCGTGTCCATATCCGTGTCCGTATTCATGCAACATTGTTGCACACAATCCAACTGGGTTATGCGTTGAAAGTAATAGTAAATTTTTTATTTTTTTTTTTGAAAAAGGTAATTTGTATTCAACTAAAGTCACTTACAGACTCGACCCGTTAGGGCCATCCATCCTGGCGAGATGACTCTAACACAACCACTACCCCAAAGGGCATACAACTAAGCCCCGAAGGGCACATACTCGGCCCGTAGGCCCAACCCGGCCTGAAGCCCCTGCACCCGGCCCGAAAGCCCGTACCCGCACCGTTGGCGCTAATTAACTTTCCACTGGGAATTAATTGCTTATCCCGTGGCCCAAAATTACAACCACTAGGGAGGATGCTTCACACCTTAGCCACTTGAGCTAGAAATACCTAAATACCTAATACCTAATACTTTACCCTTATCCTAATGTGTAATATCTGGTAATCATATCTATGGGGTAAATGATAAGTTACAGTATACAAGAGTCTTTACCCTTTAGCAAAATGTTGTTCCCACAAATAATTAAGCTTCCAAGTGACAAGCATTTTTGTATCCTACAAATAAATTTCTTTTGCTTTTTTCCTATAGAATTGAAAATGGAATAGCAAAAAAAAAATCTATATAGACAGTGATATTGGTCTATAATCCAAAACCTAACTTTTAACTGGGAAATAGTTTGAACAATTACTGTGCCACGGGGTAATGTGTGAACTTCTAGTCCATTTATACGAAGGCTGTGAAAATTTTATCCTTGTACAAAATGTTTAGTTAAAGCAAGGAAGCACAGACACTCCAAAAACAGTGACGTGTTGTATCATGTCCGTGTCGGATACACATTAGACATGACAAGACTGGAAAACAGAGTAGGACACACCAGAATCGCTGTTGTATCCGTATCCATACTGTGCCCCCATCATAATTATGTATGTAACATAGAGTTAAACTAACAAAAATTCACCCTTTACTCAAAACACCAGTGATCACTTCAGACATATTGCTATAGTCACCGACTGAACCAACATTTTCAATATATATCGACCAAATGACGCTGGGGATTTAAAAAGATACGTATATCGACCAAATCGCAGGAAATACTGGGTTGCTCTGGGCATGAATAATTCCTTGCACATTGTCAAGTGTCAACCGAACATTCGCAATAATAACGATAAAAGGAAATTCAGTTCTGCAAGAAAACTTACTGTGAGTGTTCAGAACTCAGAAGTTCATATTATTTCAACATAACATCAAAATGATGGTTATATCCGCTCGCAACCTAATATACTTTGGCCTAATTAGAATGTCTAAAGTGGCTACACTTTGATTGGGTTTATCCCTAGGAAGCATCAACACTCCTAAATGGGTTATGTGTCCGTGTCAGACGTATCTAACCAACATGGAGAATCCATAACACACTGGGATATGCCAAACTTATACGTGTCGTGTCGTCATGCAGTATCTGTGTCAGTGCAACATAAGAATAAGAATGTTATGAATTTTAGATGCAGAGCTCACAGTATTGGAAAAGAAAAGGATCTGATTGGTCTTGATCTCCAGGTAAACCTAGGAGTTGCAATTAAAACAGATGTTCCAAACTTGTACATGTCGTGTCATGCAGTATCTGTGTCTGTGCAACATATGAATAAGAATGTTATGAATTTTAGATTGCGCAGAGCTCATGGTATTGGAAAAAGAAGAGACGATCCGCATTGGTCTTGCTCTCCGGATATACCCAGGAGTTGCAATTGAAACAGATGTTCCAAACTTATACGTGTCGTGTCATGCAGTACGTATCTGTGTCTGTGCAACGTAAGAATAAGAATGTTATGAATTTTAGATTGCGCAGAGCTCACGGTATTGGAAAAGAAGAGACGATCCGCATTGGTCCTGTTCTCCAGGTAAACCCAGGAGTTGCAAATGAAACAGATGTTCCAAACTTATACGTGTCGTGTCATGCAGTACCTGTGCCCGTGCAACATAAGCATAGGAATGTTATGAATTTTAGATTGCGCAGAGCTCACGGTATTGGAAAAGAAGAGACGATCCGCATTGGTCTTGCTCTCCGGGTAAACCCAGGAGTTGCAATTGAAGCAGATGTTCGCTCCATCCGACAACTCCACGATCACGAATCTCAGGAAGAACTCGTTCTTGTCCCCGTTGTTCACGACAACTGCACCCGGGATTCCAAACTCTGGCTCGAGACTGAACAAGACCTGGTATGTGGTAGTTTTCATCTCGCCGTGCTGCGTCTTCTTCGCATTCCGAAGACCTGCCCTCTCACTTAATTTCCCTCTCCCAGTGTCTGCATATGATTCAAAAATAGCTCAGAATGTTCGCTAATAGTTTGCAACATAGTTTGCAGTATCGGCGGATACCGATCCGATACAGCCGATACCGATACGGTTTGGCATGTCCCGATCCGATACCAACCGATACCCGATACTGGCCGATACCGACATTCATGATCTTTTTTCCGGTAAATTTGGCAAAGAAAATTGAACGAAAAAGGACAATCAACAAGGGTGTAAAAGCATAGTATGGTTGTAAAAGCATGTAAAAAGAAGAAAACTAATCTATCGCATGTAAAATCAATCGACAAAGGTGGCTACTATTTCATTCAATTTCAAAACTACTAAGAAACAACACTGAAAATATTTATAATTATGCATAAATGTATAAAATATATTTTCTAAAGTGTTTATATTTTATTAATAATAATTTGCTTTCCGATACCAAAAAATCCGACTCCGATCCGAAACTGCCGATATCGCCGATTCCGATACTCATAGGAATGGTCCGATACCAAATACCGATATTGCGAACCTTGTTGCAATCTTTCAAAAGAAAATTTGTTCAAACCATCACAAATACGTTCCTAGCATGAAAATTTTGGTATGGTTCTACTAACTTACTAGTGTCAAGTTGGCTACTACTGTACAAACTAAATGTGGTCAGCTTCCCGGGGCCTGAACGGCCAAGGCTTCGCGACACGACGACGGTCGCCTTGGCAGTGACGGTACCGGAGATATGGCCAGCCGGATGGTTCAGGCGTTGGCCAAGCAACGCGAGGCCGCGGTGGAGCAATGCTTGCAGCTTGCCACAGGGATCAAGTGGGAATTGAGCCATTTGAGGTTTTTTTTGTTTTTGCTTAGAAAACTGTCTGCCAAGTTGCATTCAAGTGCTAATCTGTGTTTTTAAAACATGGCAGAATGGAATAATTGTGAAGCAAGGAAAGATTGGGAACATACATTAGACCAGGGTTCAAGTAGGGGAAATGTGCTAAGCTTTAGCTTTACCCTTGCATCTGATTCTTCTCAAGCAATTAAGATCTTAGCACTAACAGACACGGATACGACACGGCACCTACTTTGGTGTATCCCCAGTGTACTTTCGAGTGTCCGGGTTGTGTCTGGTACATGTCCGACACGACATGGTCCACGTTACTGGAGTGTCCGTGCTTCCTAGCTGAGACACGAGGGCCTCGTGTTTGATGTGACGGTAAGGTTTGGTGCTTGCATCCTATATATTTTGACCCACCTCGGATCTTGCTGCATTAGTAGTGGGAGTCACGTGGCACTGCAGGATATCCTTTTTTTTACATAGTCCACATGGGACCATCCCTTGGGAATTTTCACAAACACATGGCTGACAAACAGAAAAGTAAAGCAAACAGGTTGGAAACACAATAAGGAGCTACATCAAATCCTCTCTAACAAAAACTACCAAGAGAACCAAGAAAAGGTTGGGCTAATTGGTTCTCTATATTGGCTGACATGGACCTCAATCCAACTAAAACATACAAAATATTATGTGGGTCACAAATTGTTTTAATTGTAACATTTTCTTACCTAAAAAAAATTATTTAGTCATCCAGTAACTTAAACTTTCATACTAATCTAAAACCATCATAACCTCCTTCTCAGTGTCCATTTAAACAAGGTTTTTTCTAAGGGCACTACATTTGTTACTTGGGGGCAGCCCTTACTTGGGGGTAGTCCAAGGAGGTGGAGATTTTGCTGGGGGGCACCCACAATTTGTTTGGGGGCAGCCCAAAAATTAGGACAGAGGGAGGGGGGCGAGCAGCAATAGCAGGGGTGGCATGGGCGCGGGGGCAGGGAGGGGGGCAGAGCAGAGGTGGGCGGAGGCGAGGTGGTGGCGGGACTGGACGGCCTCCTTTGCGAGGAGGCGCCGCTCCCTGCAGCGAGGTGGTGGCGGGACTGGACGACCTCCTTCGCGAGGCGGCGTCGCTCCCTTTCTTTCTTCTTCAATCTTTCTTTTCTTTCTTTCTCGGTGGTTTTTTGTTTGGGTGTCTCCGTCCACGGGGACTGCAGCTAGGTTGGCAGTCCTCCTTTATGTTAGGACTGCCAACTTGCTGGCAGTCCCACTTGCTGAAAAAAATTGGGCTGCCCCCAAGTAAAAAAATGGGTGGCAACAAATTCACGTAGGTTTAGATAGTACATAAAGTCTCGGAGCAAAAGAGTCGACGGCTGATGACACAATACTTTCCGAAAGATCAGAATGTGCTCCAACGGCTCACTATTAGACAACCTCCCTCTGCTTGGGGCAACCCTCGGGCTCAGTATAGCCCCCCACAAGAGGTCAGGGCTGCGGACGACCTTCTAGGATCGGCACGCAGCCAAAACTAGTTCTGGATAGGACAATCCAACTTCGTGGGCCGGCCTTGAACCGAGGTCCACTCGATCAGTCATTTCTCCTTTCGGTGTCACGCATGGAACTACGAGATCTTTCCATTCCAGCCCAAGATTTCAACAGAAACTTAGGGGGAGCCCTTAAATTGAGGATAACTTGGGCCCTTTCTCTTTTGGGGGAGCCCCACCCCCACAACAGAGCCCACCACTGTCCCTCCCATTCCCCTTTCCTTGTCCTCAAAGAGAGGGGGGAACATTCTGCATGCGCAAAAGCTCACCACCACTATGCGTGCAATGCAATCTAAACTTGCACTCCCACCCATAGTAAAAAAAAAAAGTGCATGCTAACGCTTCCTTTTTTTCTCCTTTATTATTCCTGTCCTCATTGTCTACATTCATATATAAACCACACATGCACTCTCTTCTCCCACACATAACCCACAGTACTCTTTTAGTACTAGCAAACACTATGGCTACTCTCCTAATTGGCCATAGTGTTCTTCTTCTTCCATCTCTCCATGCTACTACTCCCTTGCTTCATCCGGGTTTCTGGCTCAGGGATAAGTCCGACAAGACTTCGGACATGGACAACCTTCCTCTGCTTAGGGCAACCCTCCAGGTTCAGCATGACCTGCAAGAGATCGGGGTCAAGGATCGAGAGGCGACCGGAATAATTAGTTCTGGCTCGGACAACCCAACCTCCCGGGCCGGCCGGCCTGCCTGGCTCCGATGAGGTTGCATGCGCGCGGCTGCCCGCACGGGGAATCAAGCTTACCGGTCCGACAAGCTCCTTCGTCGTCGGCGTCTTCGTCGATCGATTCTTGTTACTGAGAATTATGGTGTTTTCTTTCAGATAAGAATTATGTTTTGTGTTTGGCAGTGGCTAGTTCATGTTTGAACTGCTGAAAATAAGAGTTGAAGTGTTTGGTTACTTATTTGTGAGAAATGCATAATCATAAGGATATATGTGTGGTGTAATTCCTCTCTCTTGTATGGTAACTATAGTTAGTTAAAGAAACAATGCATTCAATCTTGAATTTTTTTTGAGGCAAACCTGAAACCATCAAGTTTTTTAGTCCTAAATAACCTACAAGGGGTATTACTATTTTCGGAGCTGCTACGTTGTCTGCGGTCTGTAATCACGGACGTGACCGCCGGCCAACGTGACGGCTACGTCGGCTGACGGTAACGTCCGCGATTTAAAAATATCATTTTCGTACTATTTTTGCGGTTAATCCATAATGTCTAAAAGTATGTCATCGTAAAATGTGGTACTAAATCTTATTCAAGATCCGTCTCGTGTGTCAAATGGGAATGCGTCGTATCAAATGTTTGTCAACATAGGATCGACTAGGTCTAGGTCTGATGAATAGGAATGAGCTACATCTAACGCTAAAAAGAATAAATAAAATTCGTCTATTTTCTCTCTTCTTTGGTGGATTAATGGGACAATAGGACGTACACGGGCTCAAGATCCACAATATAATAATTTCTAAGATAAAACAATAGATCAAAAGAAATAACCAATGTCCGAGCTCTCTAGCCTAGTGGTATTAGAGCGGACACCCGAAGGGACCGGCAAGGTTCGAGTCCCCCAATTGTGTGTGTGCGTGGGATTTCAAAAAAAGAAAAAGAAATAACCAATGAAAAATGATTTTACTTCAAAATAGTGTTTCCTTTTTTTTCACTATTTTTAGGTTATTTATGATAAAAATTAAGGGTTATTTAGTAATAGGGTCTCATATAATATGTAATACGAAAATGCTTTGTTGTCCGCGGACTTGGACTGCGGTCTAAGCCCGTGGGCAAACGTTGCAGTGTTGTATGTAATATTAGGGTTTGTGTCTCCGATTTGTCCGACGTTAGAGTTTGGGTCTCCAAATTATTGTTCACTAGCCTACATGAACAGACCCAAACACTAATTATATTGGACAATTTGGAGACATAAACTATAATATCAACTATTATGTGAGACCCTATTACTAACTAACCCAAGAATTAGAGATGATTAGACAACAACTATTTAATATCAACTGGAAAGTTTTGCAATGGCGATCAATGTTGTAAAAATCGGACCGGACCGGCAGTTGGACCGGGTCCAACTGATTTAAGCCAAAAAACGGTTTGGTTCAACTAAAACCGGGTATTTTAAAGAACCATCAATTTTTTGTCAAAACCGGGTTCAACCGGTGAACCGGCCGAACCGGTTCACAATTAAACCGGCCAATTTTGGTTTTTTTTAAAATCAAAATAAATTATCATGTAAAATATAGACCATTATTTGATTCTTGATTTGGTTTTAATCGACCTTATAGTTGTAAAATTAAACCAAACCAACATACTTATGACCAAACCAAACTAAACCAAGAAGTAAATATGAATATTTTAACTATTTGAACCAAACCAAACCAAGTCTATTGAACTTCAATTGAACTCCGGTTGAACTTCGGTTGAACTCCGGTCCGACCTATACCAAAAAAATTTCGGTTCGATCATCGGTCCGACTTTTAAAACATTGATGGCGATGGTCTACCTAATATATAGTTTGGCATATTGATCAATCAGAAAGAGACATATTTGATTGGATTGATCAACTTCTTCTTCTTCCTCTTCCTGATCAGTGTGTGTTCCTGTTGGCTTTCCTTCGGAACCACGCCTAGTCCACTCTTATGTGACATGACAACAACGAGCATGTTGTCTGGGAATGCAGCATGACAAAGATTGATTAAAGTGTACGTACTCTAGCTAGCTACTGCTGCTGCATGCTAGGCCTGTCTGTCTCTGTCTAGTGTGCATGTGGTCCTTCACGTAGAGAACTAACCTTAAGCAGAAGAAGAAGAAGAAGAAAATACATGACGCATGCATGCATGCTTTCTCTAATCATCGATGCATACATGGTAACATGTACAGGGGTGCAACTTTGGTGGACTAAACTCGAGTCCGATTGGAGTCGAATTACCACATATATATATATATATATTTTGGAACCAGATAAATTGTTTCTGGAATCGCTCACACTGGAATTCGAACTCCTGACCACTCGGACCGCATGCATCTCTCTTAACCACTAGGCTAGAGGTCATCTGCACATATATATATATATATATATATATATATATATATATATATATATATATATATATATATATATATATATATTCAGTTTTCTGTTTGAAATTTTGACAAAACCTATTTTTCATATATAGTTTATTCAATATGCATGTTCATGTGTAGTACAAGCACAACCAAAACATATATGATATCACATTCAGTGATGATTTTAATTTTTATTATACGGAATCGGAACGTGACATAGTGAGCTTCAGGTTCAATGCGAAATTGAGGTTCATTTTATGAAGAAATGGTCTCCATGCGTCCAAAAGTCAAAATTAGAAAGCAATAGTTTCTTATGGTATGACAAGGCTTGGCCTCTTCCATATTTTTTCTTCTTCTTGCAATGGAAAGCCTCTACTTGACTGCCAAGACGGGGTTGTGCCTCTTTCAAATTTTCTTTCAGGCAAAATCCTAACAATGAGACTGAATTGTGATTATCACTTCAAGTGATATTTGTGTCCGTTGTTAGTCTCACATACATCGAGGCTGGGTGAAATTTAATAGCATCAAGGATACTGCCAGGGCCTGTCCGGAGGGTTGGGTTGCCCTATCCTGAAACTAATTTTGTTAAGAAGAAGAAAATAGAAAATATTAGATCATAATTTTTTTTAACATCATACTTACTCGTATCATTAAGGATTATCTCGCGTTCGTGAGATTTTGCGTAGTAGAATTACGTGTTGATAATATGTTGTAGTCTAATTTTAGAGCATCCACAGTGGGACTCTTTTCAAGTGCTATATTTGGCCTTTAGTCAAATTTTGTAGCACTTGAGGGCTACAATGGACTCTTGTCCACACTTGAAAAAGAGTAGAAAGCCAAGAGACTCTCCAAATTTGGAGAGTCCACTAGTGGAGATATAGTTACTTGGGGCCTACCATATTTACTTTTCTCCTTTATTCTTTTTTTTGGAGTGTTGCCACTTGTCAATTACGAAGGAAAAATAAGGAGAAAAAAGATGGGATGTTGCCACTTGTCAATTTGGAGTGTTTATTTGGATTATACCATTGTGTACCAACATGAAGGAAATACTTCAAAATTAATTTTTGGAGTATGGTTTGAAGTAATTTGAAGTATAATTTGGAGTGTTGCCACTGTGGATGCTCTTATAGATAAGAATAATGCTATTTGTCCCTCCAAATTGTACCTCCAAATCGTCCCTCCTTACGTGGCAGCTGACGTGGCATGTTGATGTAGCAGCTGACGTGACAAATTTTAAAATTCAAATTCAAATTAACATTAAAATTAATGTTAACATTAACATTAACATTAACATTAACATTAAAATTAAAATTAATATTAATATTAACGTCAATATTAATAATATTATTAATATTAATATTAACATTAATTAATATTAATATTAATATTAACATTAAATTAATATTAATTAATATTAATATTAATATTAATATTAACATTAAATTAATATTAATTAATATTAATATTAACATTAAATTAATATAGACAAAATTTGGTAATTAACTTTTTGGGTTAAAATTTACCATGTCATCGCCATGTCAGATGACACATAATATTATTTAACATGCCACGTCAGCTGCGACATAAAGAGAGATATATTGGAGGGACAATTTGGAGGTACGAATAACATTACTCTATATAGATAATATATGATATAGGAGAGATGAATTCTCAAGTGGTTGGACCTTTCAAGCATTCTCCATAGGCTTCTATTTATAGTAGCCCGGTGACTTAACAACCTAATACAATAGTATCTTTACAATATTACAAATTAAAAGATAAACAATAGTATCTTTACAAAATTATAAATTAAAAGACAAATATATTCCTATTATTGGTTGGCACAATAATCAAATAGTTGGATACAAACTTTTTTTTTATATATAAATTATTTTATTGTCATGTAAGCCCCTTAAATATATTATATTTACGTACATTCCAAAAATCTTATTATTTGCTAAGGTCTTAAATCATGAAATGTAATTACAAGTCTCTCTTAGGTGTCCTTTTCTCTAGGCCGACGAGCAACGTCAAGAAGGAGATTCGAATCGTGCACATCCCCACGGGTCACCCAGTGTACCCAACGGTCTTTGTCCAACAACTCTGCATTTTTGTCCCCTTTTAATTTTCTCGCTCAATTTCGTCCTTCCCCTCCTCTGCCATGGGATAAGGTGTAGGATCGGTTCATAGTTTTTGAAGGTCCTAAATGAATTCTCAAACATTGCCCCTTTATGGATACTAGTAAATGTACGTATTTTGCATGTATAATAACGTATAATAAGAATATTATCCAATTATAACTAAATATCTCTTCTAATTATGTGGTTAAGGTGGGAGGAATTTTTTTTGTTTGGTTGAGTTTGATTCCTCATGTTGAATATATATAAAAAAATAAACTTTTTTCAATAGTTTTTTTACATAATTTATTTAAAATAAAATAAAATAGGCTATGATATACATACAACTTATACAGCTCACTTTTAAGTCGTTTTTAAGCCTCGTTATATAGTAGAAGATAATAATCGATATTTTTAGGTGCCCCCAGTCCATTGTCTTACTAATTAATATATGCAATAGTAAAATATCATTCATCATATTAATATACGACAGCCGTCATTGAATGCTCAAATATTCCCAGTGATGTGAATTACTACAACTAATTTCTACAACACATGACAACTAGTGTATTATCTACTAGAATATTAAACTAATTTATATGTTACAACATTTTCTTACAAGTATAATGAATACTAAACCAGAACATTTTTTTTGGGTGCCCCCTTGTTTAGGTGCCTTGGACGGCCTCCACAAGGTGACACCCAAAGGTATGACCAATATTAATTAAGAAAACACCTTACTATCGCATGAATATAATATATATATAATATTTATCTTTTATATCATCATCAAATTTGTAAATCTTAAGTGTTCAACTAGATACAAGATACAACCCAACGTTTCATGCATGCTCATTCTACAATGTAGGCACCGTCCTCGCAAATATTAATCACAAATCAATCTGATATCAAGAAAATCAAATGATTATATAGGAGTGGGCGGTCGGTTTATTCGTCTTTAATCGAACTGAAATAGTCAAAAAACAAATAAAACAAAATTCTAAAAATCCAATCCGAAATCGAACCGATATTTGTCGTAACTGAAACCGAACAAATCGAGTAATCGATTCGGTTTATTATGTTTATTTAGTTTTTATTGAACCGAAATAGTCAAAATCAAATAAATCGATATTCTAACAATCCAAATCTGAAGTCGAACCGAAATTAGCCATAACCGAAACCGAATCGAATAATTGATTCGGTTTATTCGATTGAGATATTCCACTACTAGAATAACTCAATTTAGCGACGTAATTAGCGACGCTAGACAAAAACGTCGCTTAATTTTAATAAATTAGCGACGTAATATCAGGACGTCGCAAGACGTCACTATCAGCGACGTTCGGCGACGTATGGCGACTACGTTTTTTTATTAAAAAACGTACGTCACGGATATGTCGGTGAACGTCGCTAATATAGCGACGCTTACCGACGTATTGACTAAGATGTCGTTAATATCACTAACGTTAGCGACGCTTAGCGACGTCTTTAACCGACGTCGCTAAGTTTTTACTATAACGATTCAGAATTTTTTTTCCCCCATTCCCGACCCATCTCTCTCTCTCTCTCTCTCTCTCTCTCTCTCTCAAATTTCATTTCAAAATTAAGTTCTCCTCCGCCGCCTCTTCCGTGGTCGAGAGCGCCTCTGCCCCTCCACCGCCTGCCCTCTCCTCCGTCCCTCTTCCGTCGTCGAAAGCCGTCCCCTCCTCTGCCGTCCCCCTCCTCTGAAGGTAAACCCTAACCCTAGCTTTTCTCTTTTCGGTACAGCTTAGGTACGATAATATGTTGCTTGTGCTATCTGGCTGTGGAGAGTTCAGATTCAGTGATGAAAATTGATTATGAATGATTTGTTTCATATAGGATGCTTAATTATGATTTTGAAACTCTTAGGTTTTGTTACTTTAGTAGATTAAAACAATATTAAGCAGTTCTCTAGATGCCGGATCAGATTTTGCAAAGTTTACTAGAGGCTAACTAAGCTGCGAGAGTTGCAATGAAGAATGAAGGATTTTGGAATAATTTTTTTTGGAGTAATCTAAACTACATATTGGCTTCCCTTTAATCGAAGGAGCAAACACACCCACACTCCGACCCACTCAACCCTAGTACTTTGTTCTTTATGTTGGGGACTAGTACCAACAAACTTTACTTGCCCAAGAATCAAGATGCCTTCACGAAAAGGAAAGGAAAGGAAAGGAAATCAATTCCTTGGTGGTTCTTTTCCTTTGAAAAATTACAATTTTCATCATTTTTTTTCTTCTGGTGTTTGAACGGAAGGTGAATACTTAAAGGTGGAAAAGTGAATCCTTGCTTGACTGCCATATACATACCACACACATGTTAGTTTGTTCACTGATTTCCTACACACACAGTATTGTATCACTCACTCACTCACCCTAGCTACAACACTATGTACATGCCACATTGACACACATACTAAGAACTGAAAACTGTTTCCTGTTTTCACCCACACACACACATTTCAACCCAATGTAAATACACAACACATGTATCCCTCCCTCTATTATGTAATATATATGTTAATGGCCTATATGTAAATATATATATATTATTTATATTCTTGAATATAATAAGTGGTATATATGTGTATGATATTTATATTAAATTAAGTGTATATATATAATGTGTGATATAGACTATATGTATGGCATATAGCCTATGGCTCATAGCCTATGTAGATTCATAGGAGATAGCATATGTATATGGCATGTATACACCAGTGAATGTGTGTTGATGACTTGTGTGGCCTTGTATTGTGTGTGGATGCTAGGATGGACATGGTTAGGCTTAGTGAGACTTGTTTGGGTTAAGCTTGACCTAGTTGACCTAGTTTGACTAGTGTAGTTGACTAGAGTTGACCAAGTGTTGACTTTAGCCTAGATTGACCCCAAACATCATGTAGATGCATTGTAGCAGTCTATTTTACTATTTTAGACATGTAGTGACTTGTACTGTTCTATAGGAGCCAGACATAAAATCCATCTAAACTAATTTATTTATGTTGGCAAGAGTTGCTCAAGCTACATGATTGGCCATGATTAACTTCAAATAGAAATTAATAATCTTTTTTTTGTAAAGTGTTTTGTTGTCTTTGCATGAAGCTTGTTCCTTCATGTGCCAAATGATAAACTTACGTAATCCAAGCTCAACTTGCTGAATGATTGTCAAAACAATATTAAATTTTCAAGCTGAGACGACCAATTCATTTGTGAGTAATAGTGAAGAAGTGTCAATGAGTGAAATGTCACCAATAATCTTAGTTTTCTCTAAACTGTCACTTCTATTGACCTCTATCTAAATTGTGCACCATATCTAAACTGCCCTAACATTCATTCAATGACTGAAATGTGTATGTATCTATCTTACAGAATTATCCTCAATTGGATATGGATATGACTTACTACTTACGGAATCGTACTTGGATGTACAACCGTCATCCTGATGACATGTGCGGTGTACGGGATGAATTCATAGAAGGTGTACACCAGTTCCTGCAGTTTGCCAAGGCGTTCCCTCAGTACATGGACGGTACCAAAATTAAGTGTCCGTGTGTGAGATGTCGCAACTTGAAATATCATCCAGAAGTGGATGTCACGTATCATTTATACTCGAAGGGTTTTACGCCGAATTACTATCAGTGGAGCGAGCACGGAGAACTTGTGTTTTTAGCATCGGAGTACGAGCCTTATGTGGATGTCCACAACAACGCTCCTTACGACGATGGGTTGGTGAACATGGTTTTCGATGCGGCCGGGCCTAGTTTCGATCCGGATGATCATGATGCACCTGAGGAGGCACTGAACCCCGATGCTGCACAGTTCATGGAGTTGCTGGAGAATGCAAGGACTCCATTATATCCTGGTTGTGAGGATCATTCACCGTTGGAGGTGGTTACAAGATTGTTGAGCATCAAGTCCAATTTTAACATGTCGCAAGATTGCTACAACCGTCTTATGGAGTTGCTTATAGAAATATTGCCTGAGGGTGCGAAGTTGCCTAAAGACTTCTACCGGTCTAAGAGGATGGTTAGATCGCTCTGGATGGGATACGCAAAAATCGATGCCTGTCGGAACGGGTACATGTTGTACTACAAAGACGACAAGGATGAAGACGCCTGCAGATTTTGTGGTGTCGATCGCTACAAGGCATGTGGTAGAGGAAAGTCTGTCGGTGCCAGGAAGCCTACCTCTTCGATGTACTACTTGCCGTTGACGCCGCGGTTGCAGCGGTTGTTTATGGTGAAGGAAACTGCAGAAAACATGAGTTGGCATAAGCGGGATCATACCGAAGGAGTGTTGGATCACCCATCTGATGGAGAAGCATGGAAGCACTTTGATCGAGAGTATCCAGATTTTGCTTCTGATCCGCGTAATGTCAGATTGGGTCTCTGCTCTGACGGTTTTACCCCATTCGGACTTTCGGGATCCCAGTATTCGTGTTGGCCTGTGATCGTCACCCCGTACAATCTACCGCCTTGGATGTGTATGAAGACTCCGTATATGTTCCTCACCGTTATTATCCCAGGTCCGAACAATCCGAAAAGGAACATCGATGTGTATTTACAGCCGTTGATTGATGAGTTGAATCAGCTGTGGAAAGTAGGTTCCAACACGTACGATGTATCTAGAAAACAAAATTTCCAGATGCGGACAGCACTTATGTGGACCATCAACGACTTTCCAGCCTATGGAATGTTATCTGGATGGAGCACGCATGGTCGTCTTTCATGTCCGTATTGCATGGACAGCACTAAAGCTTTTCGTTTGAAACACGGAGGCAAACCGTGCTTCTTCGATTGTCATCGGCAATTCCTGCCGAATGATCATCCGTACCGGAGGAACATGAATGCTTTTCGTGCTGGCGTTGTAGAGAAGGCTAATCCTCCGCCAAGGTGGCCCGGATACACGATATGGGAAGAGGTAAAAGATTTATCAAGAGCTATTGAACAGCCTGCTACGGGCTACAAGTGTGACGGATTTGGTCGCACTCATAACTGGACGAAGAGGAGTATATTTTGGGATCTTCCATATTGGAGCACCAATCTGATTAGACATAACCTTGATGTCATGCATATCGAGAAGAATGTGTTTGACAACATAATTAATACTGTAATGGACGTAAAAGAGAAGACGAAAGACAATCCAAAGGCTAGATTGGACTTGGAAGAAATATGTAGACGTCCTGCATTGTATTTGATAGAGGATAGGAATGGGAAGTTGAAGCAGCCTAAGGCAATTTTCTTGCTGGAGAAGGAGGATAAAGTGAGGCTTTGTAGGTGGATTCAAGGTCTGAAATTTCCAGATGGGTATGTTTCGAACTTGAGAAGATGCGTCGACTTCAAGGAGAACAAACTGACAGGTATAAAGAGCCATGATTGTCACGTATTCATGGAGCGGTTAATTTCGATTGCATTTCGGGAATTCTTACCGCAGGCAGTTTGGGATCCATTGACGGAGCTTAGCATATTCTTCAGGGACCTTTGTTCTAAGAAATTGCTCGTTGATTGTCACGACCCGCACCCTGTGTAGGGGCACGAGAAGTGGGTACGTCCAGCCTACGCCGCAGTGTCGGCGGTAGAACGCTGTCCTAGGTTGCTAACTAATCTCATGCAGTATATAAAATGTACTTGCCAAGATCTCAACTCCGAAGGGAGGACAAGTAAAAGATATGATATACTCAATCACAGTCTAAGCACGATAAGATAACACAGAAATCTAGATACCAACTAACAACAACAGAAATTAAACTACTAAAATAATAACAACAATGTCTCGAACAAACTCTAATACAACTCAATATCTCAAGTTTAATACAAACAAGCTCAAAACATGAAAGCTAAGTAAGTCTACTAGCTAAACTCCTGAATCACTCCTGAGAGTCGGAACCAAAGGTAGCTAATCCCTCGCCAGGTCCATGGTAAGTAGGGCATGTGTCGTCAGGAGTATCATCTGTAATATTTTTAACAGGTCCAATCAGGACAGGAACGAGCACATCTCATCTAGAAATTCCAAGTAAATGACAAAGACTATAAAACAGTTTTTAGACAGTTATACAGATGAGCATGGCAGTTTTATACAGATAATGATGTAGAGAAAACAGTGAGGGTACAAGGAAAGTAAAGTAACTAACAAGAGAAGAAATCATGGCAAAAAAGACTGTAGTAAACTAGCTGAACTAGAATAACATGGTATAAGTCCAGACAATATAAAATGTAATCCCAGTATGAGTCCAGTCCATATAATCCAATACTAGATGATTCCAGTACAGATGAGTCCAGTAAAAATGAGTCCAGAAGTGATCCATGATTCCAGGGTAAGTCCAGACTATACTCTAACAGTGTGTTTTAAAATACTGAGATCAACATGTAAACGGCTAGGGGTAATCAGGCACATCGCATACTCGGCCAAGTGTGGGATGGCTAGCATTCCAGAATAGTTCCAAGGGAGGTGGTTCCAGATTTTAGGTATGTTCACATGTCTACTCAAGTATTTCGCCGCCCACAAATGAATCCATAATCCAATACTACAACCAGTATGAGTCCAGCCAATGATTCCAGAAATGATTCCAGTAGGGTGATGCCAGTAGTGATTCCAGATATAGAGGCCAGACATGAATAAATGAGTGTCGCATGTAATGGATCCAGTAATACTAATCGTGTTTGTACAGAGAATCACATATAGCTAACTAGAACTGAAATACAGTAAATGACAAGTAATGAAAGAACTATCAGAGAATGTACTCGCCTGACACTCTGGAAGAGTAGTATAATATCAGATGTCTGTACCAGGGTCACAATGTCCTAAAATAGAGCAATACAGTTATGACATGTCTAATATGAAGGTAAATGAAATCTATAATGCAATCTATATGAATTCTAAGCCAATCTAGGTCAAAGTCAAACTTGGTCAACTCTACAGTCAATCTAAGTCAAATCAAGTCATATTAGGTCACAGGGAATCAAACTAAGTCAAATAGAGTCAAACAAGGTCAAACAAGTCAAGGTTAGTCAAATCTAGGTTAAAGTCAACTCCTGGTCAACACTCTAATCAAACTAGTCAAATACTAGTCAACATGATCAATCTGGGTCAAGTCTAGGTCAAACTTAGACCAACTAAGGTTTTGGTTAATCATATACTAGTCTGTAAGATAATTAGGTCAATGGCCAACTCTAACTCAAACTCTATAAGGCTAACATGTCTTTGGATACCAAGGATTATATACCACAAAGCTAAGGCATAACAAATCTCCTATACAAGGACATCACACATGAATACATATAGTACAATACCATCTTAACCCTATAATCAAGCTAATCTCATACTCTAATCCAAATCAAGACTCAATTCTGAGTATCCTACTTAACCCCATACATATCTTCATTCTACATAAGGCTATCTATATAACCAAGTCATAATTAATACTCATAATAGGTCAAGTCTAAACCAAATAGTCAATAGTCTAGGGTTTAGTCAAACCTAGGTCAATTTGGTTAAGGGTTGACCTATAGTTGACTTGGTCAACCATGGTCAAACTTGTAGTCAAACTAGGTCTAATAGGCCTATGGTCAATTTTTAACTCATGGGTCATAGGCCATAGGCTAATATATCTAGGGCTCTCAATATAGGTATCCATATCTATACTCATATACAATATACATATGCCAATATATATATCCACTATATATATATATATATATATACCACATATATATATATATATCCTCATTACATATAATACACTATATATATATATATATGTAATCCCACATATATATAGTACATAACTATATGTATCAATATTCATATATATACACTCTATATATAATACTCTATATATATACATACATATATAAAGAGAGGGGAAAGGAATGGGGGGTAATGGTTTAGGGTTAGACAAGGGTTAACTAGGGTTAAGGGTATTAGGGTTATGGGTGAGGGTTACACACTTACACATACACATACACATGTATATGTGTATTAACATACACACACACATATAAGAGAGAGGGATGAGAGGGTTAGAGGGTTACCCTTAGGGTTAGGATTAGGGTTAGAGAATGGGTTATGGTTTATGGATTAGGGTTAGGAGCTTAGGGTTAGGGGATTGAAACTAACACAAACAACACATACACATGTGTATGTATATATACATACACATGCACACTATTACACATAGAGAGAGAGGGAAAGAGGGTTGTGATATGAAATTAGGGTTAGGGGCTGTGGTTAGGGTTAGGAGGGGGGAAACTGAACTCAGTTCAGTTTCTGAACTGATCACAACACACACACACAGTACACATATATACCTATGTATATACATACACCCACACACACACAAATACATCTCCATAAACCCTAAAACTAGACACTCACACTCACAAACATATACACCTTGTATACAGTACATAATGCATATAAATACATATATATATATATATATATATATATATATTCATTAAAATCAAATCAAAATCCAACCTAAAAATCTGGAAAATAAACTAAACTGTGAACTATACAGTGAACAGTGAACAAATGGGGGGTAAATTGAAATTAACCCTAAAATCAAACTATGACACCCAATGGTTGGTTGGTAAAGGTAGGGTAGGGTCCACTCTAGTGTCCTAGGTGCCTGAGACACGACCACGACACGACACAACGTGTCCACGAGTCGAAAATCAAAAACAGGTAAATTCTAGGGTTGGTATCGGCTGATGTTCCTGTGTCTCGTACTCATGACACAGGACACGTGGGATCTCGTGCACCTAGGGGTAGGTTCGCCTAGGGGTCTACTAGGTATCCCAAAACCTAATTCGTGTCCAAGTGTGTCCGTGTCCGAGATACGAAGGCGTATCAGAGAGGTCTGAAACGCGTGTGCTGTGCCAGTGTACGACCCGTGCGAGTGGATTTTCTCCCTCGACACGACACGTCGTGACACAAGACTTTAGGGGTGTCTTGTCAGACACTGCCCCTAGGTCTGTGCCAAGTGTCACGTGTCCACGTGTCGTATCGTGTCCACACGAGGGGTCTGGTAGCAGGGGAGCTACGCAGGGCCTCGTGCACAAGTGTCGGGGGTTCGTGTGCCTCACACGTGGCACGTGGGGCCACGTGCCCGTGTCAGGTGGTAGGGTAGGTGACTAGGTATGTGTCCGTGTCACTGTATCGTGTCCACAACACGCGTGGACACGATACGGAATATCAAACACCTACGTATTTACAGTGTGCACAGTGTTTACAGTGTGTTAGTGTAGTGTTTTGACAGTGGGTTCGTGTCCAGTTTTGGACACGAACAGTGTCCAAAGTGTGCTCAGCCAGTGGGGTTGTGACCTAGGTGTCTAGGGCTACCCAAAAATATATTTTGTTTCACATAAACACAAAAACAAAGTCTTTGTGGCATTTCATCAAACGAGGGTTTCTAGCTTAGGATACGTGTCCGATACGGACACGAAACCAAACCTAAAATTTACCAAACTTAACCCACATCTAGGGCAGACCTGCATGCATGCATTTATGAAGAAAAATCACTACATTACATAGATAAAAATGAAAATACCTCTATGTGCTAGAAATCAAAAAAATCAATGTAGAGGGGGGGGGCTTCACTTCAACTTTGTGATGTCCAATACCTCAAAAACTCCAACTTCTAGTCTCCCCTAGCTCCCTTGGTATGTTAGGGTTCCAATGCAAAAGATTTGAGGTCAATAGGATCACTAATGGTGAAGTTATGTAGGTTTGAGCATTTGTGGTTTTTCAAGTTCATGAATTTGTAAAGAGACATGAAATAAATTGGGGTGGTGATATATAGGGGCTTGGCATGGCTAGGGGGGTCCTTGGCCGGCCAACATGTAGGGGGGGTGTCCTCCAAGTTACTTACAAGCTAAGGTAAAGACTTTGGGGTAAAGGGTTGTGATATTTGGAGTAAATCAAGGAAAATATCAATGGAATAAATATCTAGATATTAAGCCATACTTTGACTTATGCAACCAACCATTCCTTTATCATTTCTAGGTTAGGGACTAACCTATGGATTAGGGTAGATTAGGTTAAAGGCTCTCATGACACTAACCAAAATCAATGAATAGTAAAAACTCATAAGATCAATTAATTCCAATTAAATCCTAGAAAATTACCAAAATACCCTTGAGGCTAAAAAGCCCTAATTTGATGTTCTAAGCCTATGGTTAGGTCCACATGGTCATGGTAAGTTCTAGGTTAAGTAAACTCTAGGGTTACACTAGGTTACACTAGTCAAAATCACAAAGTCATAAGTCATGACTTAGAAAATGGTTTTAATATAACTAAAAATTACCAAAAAATCATATCATGACTAAAACACCATTAATAAATAATAAAAATAATAAATTTTCAAAAATATCTCAATTTTAGAAAACTGGGTGTTACATTGATCGTCTAGAAAAGCAAGAGAAGGACATTACGGTAACACTGTGCAAGCTAGAGAGGGTGTTCCCTCCTGGATTCTTCGACTCTATGGAGCATTTGCCGATTCATCTTTCCTACGAGGCACGTGTTGGTGGACCCGTCGAATATCGATGGATGTACCCGTTCGAGCGACATTTGAATCACCTAAAAAGAAAGGTGAAAAATAAGGCTCGGGTCGAGGGTTCTATTTGTGAAGCCTATATTCTCGAGGAGATTACAAATTTCTGCTCCTCCTATTTCAAACCTCATGTTGCTACGAATAGAACGAGGGCTCCGAGAAACGACGACAGATATCAAGAATTTAATGATGGAATACTGAAAGTATTCAATGCGTCCGGAAAGCCTTCGGGGAAAATGAAGAAGATATATTTGAATGACAAAAAGCTAAGGGCTGCTCAGTTGTATGTATTACTCAAATGCGACGAGGATGAAGTGGAGAAGCTAGAGGGGTAAGTAACTCAGGATGATGAGTTTACGTCATCTCAATGTAATAGTATAAGCTGATATTATTGTACTAATCGGCGGTTGCTTCGTTATTTTCCAGCACATATAATGATGAGTTAAGGCTGGTTAGACCCTACCTAACAGACGAAGCATTAGAACAAGAAATGAGACGTCATTTTCCTTCTTGGTTGAGCGAATATGTAAGTAGCTCGGTAATTACTGGCCTCTTCTAATGCAACTGCGCAATAAATAACTTATTATCGCTTCTTTGATATTCAGGTCGATCGTCTAATTTCACCCGAGATTGAATTAATTAGAACTCTTGCAAAGGGACCAATTACTTTTGTTAAAATATGGCCAAGTTACTGTGTCAATGGCTTTCGGTTCAAGTCGACAAATGCTCCGATCAGAGATAGCTTCCTGGATCTTGATTCCACAAAAAACAGTTGTTTGTGTATCAAGTCTTCGAACTACAAAGACGTCGATCCAGGAAATAATTTCTTTGGCATCTTGCGAGAGATTGTGGAGTTGTCATATAATAATGGCAGAGAACCTGCAAAGATCGTGTTGTTCAAGTGTGAATGGTTCGATCCGATTGAAAATTAAGGTTGGAAAATTGACAAGCATGGTCTTCTGGATATAAACTACAAGCGTAGATATCAAGGCTACGAACCGTTTGTCCTAGCAACTCAGGCTCAGTTCGTGTACTTCACAGCTTATCCGAGACGGGGAGCAACGAATTCTGACTGGTGGGCAGTATGCAAGACTAAAGCTAGAGATACTTTTGATGTTGACGCAAAAGTTTAGCAGGAGGACGAGCTACCTCTTGTAATCAATATTGTCGATGTGGACTCCACGGAAGTTACGTATTACACGACACATAATGTAGAAGATGTAGAATTATCCGAAGAGGAAGACGAAGCCGACGAAGGCGAAGATGAAAGTGAAGATGAGGAGGAAGAGGAAGAGGAAGATGAGGTCGAGGAAGACGAACAAGATGATTATTCTGAAGATGATTGAGAGAGATATACTTATCTGAACTTAGATGTTTCTTCTATAATATATTATCTGGACTTAGATGTTTATTGTAGAATGTAACATCATATGTTGTCTTGGTTATTATCTTGTCTTTGTTGTACTTTCATATTTCTAATCTCTATTATTTGTTGTACTTTCATATTTCTAGTCTCTATTATTTGTTGTACTTTCATATTTATAGTCTTTATTATTTGTTGTACTTTCATATTTCTAGTCTCTATTATTTGTTGTATTATCATATGCTGTTATCATGTATGGAAGGTCATCGCGGAGCGTTCCGAGGGGGACAACGAGGTCATCATCCTCCGGTACTTCCTACAGGTACTGCTAGAGGACGGAGTTTTCCTTCGGTACCTTCTACTGGTACCGGCTCTGGATCCTCGTCGCCGATTACTCCTCCATATTGGACAGTAGATAGGCCTGCTGGGACGACGTCACGTGGCATATCTCCTGGGACGAGTAGTTCCAGGCCTGTTGAGAGTGCTCGCCCGTCTAGCGTTCCTGCTGTTGATACGATGATGGAGACGGATGAGCAGATGGCAGATGCTGCGCCGACGGCCGACCAGCATCATGCAGATGATGCGTGCGCACCTCCGGAGGAGAGGAGGACGGAGATCTGGGCCGACGGTACAAAGTAGGTATTTTGGTTTATAATTTTTTTCTTTCTGTTTTTATCATAAATTAACTTTTTTCATGAATATAATATGTTTGTATAGATATCGTCCCCCAGAGGTACAGAGACGTCTAGGCCACATGCTGAGGCATAATTATGGTGGTGCTTGGATTAACTACTCTGATGCTCCGGACGAGAGGAAGGCCTTCTGGTTTGCGCGCTTCAAGGTTAAATTATATTTGCCTTTAACATGAATCATATAATTTTTGCATATTATATATAACTGATAAATATTTGGTTTGCGCTCTTCTAGGATATGTTTTCCTATCCACCGCACCGGGCCGAACTTATCGAGGGGATGTTTCCGGCCGTCGCTGCCAAGCTGATCCGCGATGCTATCAATGATCAGAAGGATCGTGATCGTGCCGGAAAGCCGATCCAAGGTTGGATCACCCCTGATCAGTGGAATGCGATGAAGGCTCGATTCGACGAGCCAAGGTACAAGGAGAAGTCGGAGAAGGCCAAGGCGGCTAGGCAACATGCCTCGAAGTGGTACGGTGGGTCGATTTCGATGACGGAACATTTCCGTCGTCTGGTATGTCTTCCTCTTTTAGAAATATTATTTTAATGCAAAAACGATAAATTATTACTAAGATAATAAATTTAATTACAGGTAAGGAAGGTCGATAACGCCGACATGGTGACCGTCTTCCTGGCCACCCATCGTCGCGGCGGTGACCTTATTGACGAGAGGGCCGAGCAGACTTATGTAAGTATTACAATACGTTATCTTAATTTAATACTTCGTGTCAATTTTAATATAACTTAGTAAATATGATGCAAATAAATATTCATGTAGTTAGTAATAATAAGTACATTAATTAGAAATTAGAAATTATAGAGTACTATCCATACTTTTAGGCCGAGTATCAGAGGCTGCGGGTACGGGCGGCTGCTAGTACACCTGATGCAGGAGAGGCCGGTACTTCCTCGCAGCCCACTCAAGCTCCGTCGGCGGACGAGCTGTGGATGGCCGCCGCTGGTGGACTCCGTAGGGGTACGTACTACGGTACGGGATCCTATGGCACCCTAGTTGCGACCCAGTCCTCTAGGACATCTCCTGCTAGTGTGCATGGTCCATAGCCGTCCCAGGAGTCTGCCCGAGTCCACCAGATGATGGAGTCTCTCCGTGACGACCAGCTACGATGGATCGAAGAGCAGTCTTAGCACCCTACGGACGATCCTGCGCTGCTAGTACGATTGGATGCGCTTGATCGTGACATTATGGACCTCAGGGAGACGACTGAGAGGACAGAGCGCACCGTTGGAGGGTTAGAGCGCATGGTGACGGAGCTGCAGACATGACAGGTGACCATGGCCGAGAGGATGAGATTGGCGCAGGAATCGATGGTCCAGAGCAGTGATAGAATGTTATCTATCATGGATTCATACCACCAGCGACTTACAGCGTTGGAGCGTGCTGGTCCTCTGGGTGCGCCTTCATCGTCGTCGACTCCGCCGCCTCCACTGCCTTCTTCTTCGACACCGACTCCACCGTCGTCACTGCCTGCTCCATCGATATCGATTTTACTTGAGGAGTATGAGTTGTTCTTATCCCTTCGTCGCGGTGGTGCCCCTCCTGCACCAGATTCCTAGTAGTCCTAGTTAGGACTGTTTCTTTGTGTTTGTTTCATTCTTTGTTTGTGACTTGGATATTTGTTGGTTGTGTAGATTTGGATGTTTGGATCCTATTCTATTTGTTGGTTGTGTGTAGACTTTGGTTATTTGGTTGTAGACTTTGTTATTTGGTGTAGAATTGGTTATTTGGATACTTGTTGTCGTGTGATTATTGTAGACTTGGTTATAGGGACTGAAACCTGTGTACAGTGAGGAATGGATATTCTGTAATTGTTTGGATCCTATTCTACAGTGAGAAATGGTTATCTTTTTAAACTGCAGGGAGAAATGGACATTCTGTATTTTATTTTTTTTGCAGATTTAGCGACGTTTATCGACGTCTACCGACGTACGTTTGCGTCGGTAAACGTCGGTAAATCTGCAATATTTTCCAGGGTACCGACGTTTACTGACGTCCTTATACGTCGGAGAACGTCGGTAAACGTCGGTGCACGTCGGTAATCATCCCAGGAATTCCCAGGATTTTACGGACGTGTAGCGACTTAGAACACGTCACTAAACCACCGACGACACGACGGTAATCGTCGGTAAAGTTACCGACGCGTAGCGACGTCAATCACGTCGCTAATACACCGACGACACGACGGTAGACGTCGGTAATATACCGACGTAGTTATACGTCGGTAGACGTCGGTACTTGCGACGTTTTGAAGATCAGCGACTTATATTTTCGCGGCCAGCTCTAAACGTCGGTAATTTCGTCGCTAAATATTTTTAGCGACGAAATTTGCCGTTTTAGCGACGTCTTCAGGCATCGCTAAAATGACTTATTCTGGTAGTGTTCTATTATTTAATGGGCCCGACCCAAAGTTGGGATCATTATTAAATTATATAAAAAATAAAATTTTATACGCACATTTATTTTATTTCAAAATTGTGTCCTAAGTTGGACTAGTTGTTAAATTATCAAAGTAGTGTTTCAAAACAGATACACAAAATTGTTACTTTCAAAATACACAAATATATATATATATATATATATATATATATATATATATATATATATATATGCCAATGACCTCTAGCTCAAGTGGTTAGAGTGAGGCACATCCTCCCAAGATGCACTACAAGAAAATGCATCTTCTGCAACATACGCAATATGTAGCGGAAAGATGGAATTGTGTCGCCAAAGCCTTTCTGCGACATAACGTGCTATGTCGCACGTGTGTCGCCGTATCCCTGTCTAGGAAAGTATTTGGCGACAAAAATCTATCATGTCGCTGAAAATGTCCACTTTTGGCGACATGCTCTAATTTTTTTATAAAATAATATTTGGCGACATGTGACTTGTGTGTCGCAGAAAGTTGATACTTTGGCAACATTAGCACATGTCGGGAAATATAAAAATACTTTTGCTACACAATTTGCTGTCGCAAAAGCTAATATATACAAATATAAAAATACTTTCTGCTACACAATTTGATGTCGCAAAAGCTAATGTAGACAAATTTTAATATTAATTTATAATGATAATAATAATAAATTGCATTTGAAACATAGATATAAAATCCCACTTCAAAACAAACTTATAAACATTGTAATTTGTCTTCAAATTAAGAACTTGAGAATAAATAGCAACAATCACACAACATAATATCCAATATAATGTCTTCATAAAATAGTCCAATAATGCAAAAGATTTAACTTCAATCAACCCATTCAAGTAGAAACGTATTGTATTTCACAATCATTGTATTCCAACTAGACAAATATAATGTAAGCAAAAATACATGACTTCAGTGTATTCTCGAAAAATTAGCCAACAACAAATTATCTTTTCACTGCAAACATTACTTTCTCCAAAATAATGATAGATCTCATGATATGAACATATTCCCAAAAATTGTCTTTGTTGTCCATGTGATCCTGCAAAAAACATTTAAAAAAAAGATTGTAATTAAAAAAAGTATATGCTAAAAGAATGACAAATATCTATGAAGGCCAAAAAATATATATGAACACTTCTACAGTATTTTGTTTCACACAAAATAAACTTAGTAAAGAAAATGTGTCAACACAAACATTTGCTAGTGTTAACTCTTGAGCACATTTGTTAGTGTGTTAACTCTAGAAATCTTGTTATGAATCTGATACTCATATTGCAACCTCTATAATCTCTCCTAGAAGGGTGTTATCTATAAATCTTGTCATGTATGAGTGTGTGCTTAGTTTCAACTCCATTAGCATCACAAGTTTTTATACGAAAAAGTTGGTGTTATTTTCTTAAATGTTTTAATTTATTTGCTTTCATCTCATGTTTTAACACTATTAGCATGGTCTGTCATGAAACTAAGAATTTCAAAAGAAGTGCAGCACACAAAGAGAAAGAGAGCAGTACCCAAAAGAAGTTGTTTCCTAACCGCCCTCAGTTGATTCCTCCCCACATTCATCCGATGAAAGTAATCCACATCTCAACAACACCTCTTGGGACTTTTCAAGTTTCTGGTTCTGCGCCTTAATTTGTTGTTGTTGAATCGCAAGCTGTTCATTTTGGGCCTCAAGTTGTTGTTGTTGAGTTTCATTAAGTTCCTTTAGTGATGATAACTCATCTCTTAGGATAATCACTTCCTCACCATTATCCCTGGATGTGGTCTTAGTATTACAGGGCTTACGACCCACTCCATATCCTCTCAAGTAGCCAGATTTCTTTCCAAGCACTGCTACCGACATTTCTTCTTGTGACATTGGGATTGCATCCGGCTGAGAACACATAGTTCGCAAATTTTCAATCTCATCCTGACATTTTTTAAGGAACATAAGTAATTAGTTAAATTATAAAGCAAAACTTAAAACTTAGTGTTAAGCCCTTTTTTAGGTTTAAGTAACAGCCATACAACAAAACATTTGTTAGACTTACGTGTTTCTCCAAACACTTATGATCCAACCAATCATCTTTCTTCTTACTCCAATGAGATTCCTTAAAAAAATCTACAAAGTGAGGTATCTCCACCTAATTTCATGAAAATAACAGTTAAATATTGTATATGGAGAAGTAAATAAGATATATAGTAAAATTAAAGTTAGAAATTGCAAAAAAATGCATCACCTTTGTGGACATTGTCGCTGCAAATGACTTTGACCCGCAAGAATGATTCCATGGCAAAGAGGAACGTGCTACCACATTTTGCTCTGATCGTTTCTACAACATGAAACCAAAACAAAGGGTGAACATAAAGTAAATTAGGGAAACAAAAAGGAAAAACCAGTAAAATACTGCATATAGTTTCTATACTGTATCAACCCCCCCCCCCCTCCCGCCCCGTGCGCTCTAACCCATATACACACAAGCATATAGCAATGCACGTGTATTATATTACACAGATTTCTAGTTCCTGTACACAGGAACAAGCATAACCCATTCATACATGCTCAATTACTCATTTGTACACGGACACTTCTTCATGTTATACACATGTATCACACTAATCACTCTGTAATATGCACACACTGGATAAGCATAAGAAAGTAATTTCTCCGTTAACTTGAATTGAGCAAAATCAAGATTATTGCAGATACAACATAAATCTTGAAGTCCATGTTTAGCATCCTTTCGTTTATTAGGAAAATTCACTTCCAAAAGAAGCATAATTATACTGATGTTACCTTACACTTGCTGTACTTGAGCAGATTGTGCAGGCTCAAGCAATGTTGCTACAAGATTTACCACGGACCAATCCAGATTCAGAGGGGTCTAGTAGAGGTGTATCCCCATCTTACAGGAAAGAGGAAGTCTCTTCCGTTCCACATGAAGCAAACACCATTTCTCCATCAGATGCTCCTTCAGAAACCTTACCAAGTAAGACTGAGATACCTGAAGAGTCTACAACTTCTGTTCCTATAACTGACCAAACCTTATACAGGACAAATACAACCTAAATTTGGCTCCAGTTTCAACCCAGATTTGTTACTGAGAATCTACTGTCCAAATTGGAACCAATATCTGTCTGGTATGGGCTTGAACTCTGGGACATCTTCATGCGACTTAGGGTCAGAGTGACAGTAGACTCTCTAAGTATAGGCCAAATACCAAGAGAAATCAGAATTGTTTGTAATGGTTGATTTTGTGGTAAGATGGACTGTCAATTGCACTAGGGAAAGATACTTTGTTATACACTGCCTTTTATGTGTGTGTGTGTGTATGTGTGTAAGATTTGCTTTTAAGTGGCTAATTAGGGAGAAGAAAGAATGAGCGAAGTCCATAGAATTGGTAAAATGAGCTGTAATAACTGATAATAAGGTTTTAGATAGATTTTTTACATGTAGTATAAGAGAATTTTGTACTGTATCAATCTAGGTAAAAGTGACGGACCTAGAAAGCCCAACTCATATTGTATTGTGCTTGAATTTAATGTATGTACTTCCGTTCTTACATATTTTCTCATATACTAAATGATGAGATCTATGGAAGCACCATCAAGTTTGCTCTTTGGCTTAATGTGCTCTTTGGCTTACAATCTTGGCTGCTTGCTGCTATGTCATTCTAGTATTTGTATAAGTATTACTGATTTGGCTTCTTTTGGTAATTTAAGTGGGTGTAGGTTTTGATATTTATATCCCTGAAATACTTTGCACATTACATCTATGAGCGATTACTAGTCTAATTTTGATGTATTTTCCTAGTTTACTGTCCTTTCTGAGTTGTTCCACCATATATATTCACGTACAAAGTAAATACAGTTTCAAGGGATTGAGTCGAGCATTAATTTTTTTTCCAAATATGCTGCAGGAAAAAGGGGATTATGTTTGTTACAATTGACCAAAATAGGCCTCTTTTGGATCAAGGCCCTTTTGATATTGTTCTACACAAGGTCTGTTGTTACGATTCCTTGTCTCTCAATACTTTCCCCTCAAGTGTAGACAAGGAGGATTGCAACACAAAATGAATTGACACCCAAGTGTAGACAAGGACTGATACTTAGCAATTTCGTATTCCTTCTCTGAGATATCAGAAGCCCTTGTTAATCGTCCAAAAGGACGAACATTTTGTGTGAATATCGTTAACCCAGGTCCGCGCTCACCACCATCAACATTTCGTTCTTCTCGATTAAATACTGTTTCGACATTGCTCAAGTACATTGAACAAAAAATCAAGCTCTCTTTGACAATATAAGCCTCAGCAATTGAACCTTCTGGCCGAGCTCGATTGGTTACATACAACTTAAGAGTTCCAAGAAACCTTCAAACAAATACCAATTAAAATAGTGAAAACATGTCAAGTTAAAATTTGCATTAAGATGGTACAAATTACCTTTCAATTGGGTACATCCAACGATATTGCACTGGTCCCGCAAGGATGGCTTCACGTGGCAAATGAACAGCCAAATGCACCATCACGTCGAAAAAGCTGGAGGAAAAATCTTCTCTAACTTGTAAAGTATATGAACAATGCGTTCTTCTAACTTCATTAAGTCATTTGGCACCAATGTCTTAGAGCACAACTCCTCAAAGAAATTGCCCAACTTGAACATTATAGTACATACATCCTTGTTAAGGTAGCCACACATGCCGATTGGGATAATTCGTTGTAGAAGGATATGACAATCATGGCTTTTTAAGGTTGAAAACTTTCCATTTTTTATGGTCACACACCTTGATATGTTTGCATCATATCCATCAGGATATTTGATTGACTTTAAAAATTCAATAAAACCCACTCGCTCCTTTGGCGTCAATGTGTAAATTGCTGGGGGCTTGATCAAGGATCCATCGAGAGACTTTTGGACGTGCAATTCTTTCCTTATGCCCATGTCCTCCAAATCAAAACGAGCTTTCGTTGTATCTTTGTCCTTCCCATCTATGTTCAACAACGTTTCAAGTAAATTGTCACATATGTTCTTCTCTATGTGCATGACATCAAGGTTGTGTCGGAGCTTCCGTTTCTTCCAATACGGGAGCTCAAATAGGATGCTTTTCTTTGTCCAATTCAATTCTGCTTGGTCACGAGGTCTCCTTTTGTTCTTATGCTTCTTCCCAAACTCGACATATGATAAGCAATCCAACTGATTTAGTATCTTTTCCATTGGTATCTCCAAGGATTTTATTTGGTGCTCAACATTACCATTAAAGGCCTTACTCCTTCGCCAAACATGATTCTCCGGTAGGTAACATCGATGCCCCAAGTAACCAATTTTATTTCTCAAACCTTGAGATGATGCATTCTCATTGCATGTGGGACAAGCCAAATAACCCTTTGTACTCCATCCAGACAAGTTACCATAAGCAGGAAAGTCATTTATTGTCCACATTACAGCTGCATGCATTCGGAAAGTCTGTTCCCTAGATGCATCATAAGTGAGTACACCATTTTTCCATAAATTGTTTAGCTTATCAATCAATGGTCGCATGTAAACATCAATATCTCTCCCAGGTGCTTGTGGACCAGGAATAAGTAAAGACATCATGAAAAATAGATCCTTCATGCACTTCCAGGGTGGTAAGTTATATGGCATAACTATTATAGGCCACAAACTGTAAGATGTACTCATGTTTTCGAAAGGGTTAAACCCATCGGTTGCCATTCCTAGCGGTACATTTCGGGATTCTCGAGCAAAATCAGGAAAATTGCTATCAAACTCCTTCCACTCGGCACTGTCGGTTGGATGCCTTAGTACCCCATCATTCATGCGCTTCTCACTATGCCATCTCATGTCTGTAGCTGTCTTCCTCGACATATACAATCGACGCAACCTTGGTGTCAATGGAAAGTAACGCAAGATCTTGTGGGGGATCTTTTTTCCATTACCTTTATTTAGCTTGTATCTAGACTCTCCACAGACTGGACAATTTTCTAAGGCCGTATTCTCCTTCCAAAAGAGTGCACAATCATGTTGACATGCATGAATTGCCTCGTACCCCAAGCCCAAGTCACGTAAGAACTTCTTAGCTTCATAAATGGACTTTGGAACCAAATTTCCTTCGAGTAGAAGGTCTAATAATATTCCCATAAGCATGTCAAACGATTTATTGCTCCATTTGTTCATTACCTTCACATGAAGCAACGTAATCACAAACTTCAACAAAGTATAGTTCTTACATCCTGGGTACACCTCACGTTGTGCAGCCTCCAACAGTTTATCAATGTTATGTAGATCCTCCCTCTGAGTGGTATCATCCTCCCATTCATGGCCTATATAAGTCCCCGTACAATAGTCTTGTACTAATTCAGCAAATTCGTCTTGATCGTCTTCTTTCTCTGACATTTCAATATCACCTTCATCGTTTGATACTTGATTTTGATATTCTGTAACAAGTTCTCCATGGTACACCCAACTCTTATAAAATAACATCATTCCATGTCGAACTAAATGATTCTTCACAACTTCCTCGGTATGTCGCTCGAGGTTCATGCATTCATTACATGGACATCGAATCCTACCATTCTTGCATACTTTCTGCATTGCAACTTCAACAAAAGAGTTCACCCCATCAATATAGGGCTAACTTATTCTCTTTCTAAGTGTCATCCAACTCTTGTCCATATCTGCAAGAAAACATAAATCAGAAAAGAAAATATATAATTATTCTCTACATGTCCTCTACTTTGATTTTTTTGATTATATACAATTGGAAGTTATTAACTTATGACCATATAGCTCCTTGAATTTGGAAAAGAGAGGTTGTTCACTCTCATAATAGCATTTTACCCCCTTTCTTAATTGACGCTACACCTTGGAGCTATAAGTTGTCTCGATGTCTTGTTTCCGGTTCCATTCCTACGCAAGAGAATAATATTTGCCACTGAAAAACGATATGTAATATATAACTTACTGAATATAATTTAGTAAAACTTTCTTGTTTTGTTATTTGGTGTAAACTGTAAACGGCTTGTGTATGTATGTGTAATAATATTTTTGGGTTGTACATGGGTGGAGTTAGATCGTAATAAATCTTATGTTCACCAATGTTATCATGTTATTAGCTGAGTTATTAATACTGAGCTCATAATTGTCCTTCAGTATTTTCTATCTCAAAAGCATACAAGCAATAATCGCAAGAGCAAAAACTGGTGTACCCATGCATAGGTCACGTAGCATGAGATGTTTATTAAGTATTCGGCTCACCATATTCTATAAGTAAGACATGATAAGTGCGTGCTTCTCAACTCTTGAAGACGTTCCTCGCACTGTGTTTGTTTGCTTCTTGGTTTAATGAATCCCGGCGTGCCAACAAGAGAAAATCCAGTAATAGCTCCTACCTTCTTAAACCAATTTGTACGGGTAGAGAGTAATTATCCTAGTAGAGGGTTCATGGTGCCGAGATGGATTTCGGCCTTCGACAAACATTTATGGGGTCCTTCGACTTAGTCTTACACAGGATGAATTTTTTTTACTAAATTGTGGGGTCCTTCGACACGGGAGCCAAATATTTGTGGGGTCCTTCGACTCAGTCATTCGACCCAGTCCTTACAAGAATATTAAAAAAATTACAGAACTCATCTGAATAACCATGTGGGTTTCTCTCTTTGTATCGACACGGACACGGATACTTCATAAAGGTAAAAATAAATTTACAAAAAATAAAAAGGAAAATAAAACCAAAAAATTATACCATTGAGATATACATAAATCTGAAAATTAAACCCTAATATATCAACTAACATGATATCCAAATCAAACCCTAACAAAATTGATTGAGAGAGAAAAACCCTAACAAAATCAAACCTAACAAAATTGAAGTAGCGATGATGATTTCACTATGGTATATGTATAAAATAAATGCCAATCATATTCTCAACTAAGAAAATTAACCTATAAAAGATATTAGGGAAGAAGCTCACCACCGATGGAAAGGATCTCGAATCTCTATGGACGAAGGAGTGCGCGCAAGAGGGAAACCCTAGGAACGATTTTGGGGAGAGAACCTCCAGGGAGCGCCGCGGGAGAGAGAACCCAGCGTCACGCTGCGGGAGAGAGAACCCAGCGCCACGGAAGAATAGCGGGAGAGTCTGGTTTCTTTTAGAGTTTTGTTTGATAGTGTTATTAGGTTATGGTTCTAAGTAAAAAATTATATAAATTATATTTTCCTACATAGTTTTATGTGGCTGAATAGAACTTACCTTTCTGCGACAAGTTGATGTGTGTCGCTGAACATTCGCTATCTTTTTGCGACATGTAGATGCTGTCGCTGAACATATGTTATCTTTCTGCGACATGTGCATGTCGTAATATGTGGAAAATTTTTGGTGGGTCTAACTTTTGGTTTCCCTCCGGTCAATTATGGGTGGATTCTGCAACATACTAAAATGGATGTCGCCAAAACATGTAAAAAAATAGCTTTTGGGGACATAATAGGTCCTATGTCGCTAAAATATGTCGCTAAAAATACAATTTCTTGTAGTGATGTTGCAGGTTCGAGCAACGGAAGAAGCACATTTAATTCCATGTGGAGGAATAAATGTGAGTGTGGACCGGATGCGGTGAGATACAAGTGCTGGTGCGGGCCTTCGGGTCGAACCCGATGCGGCGAGATACAAGTAAGGGTGCGGGCCTTCGGGCCGAGTTTGTAGGCCTTCGAACCAGGAGTCTGTAACACAATTACCAGTTCTAATATATATATATATATATATATATATATATATATATATATATATATATATATCACTACAAAAATTTGTCAGATTAGCGACGTTACAAAACGTCGCTAAACTCAATGAAAGCGTCGCTAAGTGAATTTAGCGACGTTTTGGAAACAACGGAAAAAAACGTGTCGCTAAACGAGAAAACGTCGCAAAACGTCGCTAGGGCGACGTTATTAACGTCGCTAATTAGCGACGTTATTTGCGACGTTTGATCGTTGACGCTAATTAGCGACGTATAAGGCGACGTTATCGTGTGGTCGCCGTTTAGCGACACTGTTGCGACGTTTTGGCGACGACGAGCTGACATCAGATTATGGTGCCACGTGTTGCCACGTCAGAATTTAGCGACGCTTTTAGCGACATTTACTGACGTCGCTAAAAGTTAGCGACGAATTATAATGTCGCTAACAACGTCGCTAAGGTAAAAAAAATATGAAAAAAAATAGGTTCCAGAATACAAATAGAGCTGGAGCTGGAGCCTGAGCCAAAATACAGAATACAAAACACAAAATACAGAATCCAATCCCTGGGTTCGTCGACCCCCTCGGTGGAACACTCAACACCGGCACGCACAATACATTCCAGAATATACAAAAAATATAAAGAAAAAATACTATCCGCAACAAACAACGTCAATATATAATATTCTGAACAAACCAAATCAATATCCGTAAACACGTACAAACTCAATATCCTCAACGAAAAAACTGAATATCTCCAAATACGTACAAAGTGAAAAATATAGTACAGTCCAAAAATGCAAAAATAAAACTACTGATCGCCTGGAGCTGGACCCGGTGCTGGAGGAGGAGCGCCACCAGATGACTGTCGTCGCAACGTCAGGATCGTCTGATATTCCTCCGGTGACAACAGGTGGACGAGCATGTCCTCCCGTGCACCGCCGGATGTAGACGATGCTCCCGACGTACCAGCAGACGGTCGCACCACTGCCATCTCCTGGAAATGCTGTATCTGCTCGACCAACCGCTGCGTAGCATGGGTCATCTGTTGCAGCACCTCCGTAGTCTCCTCCAGCCTCTCAAAGCGTGAGATGAGCGCAGAATCATCTGTATGCGACGCCCCCATCCTCTGTAGCATCTCGTCACGCAGAGCTGCGATCTGCGCAAGGACGTCACTCTGCTGCTGGTGGAGCGACTCCTCAGTATATGCGGGGCCGGGCACACTAGTGGCGGTCGCAGAGGCCTGTGACGCAATAAAGGCACCATAGGAGCCTGTACCATAGTATGTACCCCTATGCATGCCACCAACGGCCCTCATCCACAGCTCATCATCTGACTGAGCTGCGACGGCCGGGGGCTGCTGGAAAGTGCTAGCACCAGCCTCCTCTGACCGTGTCGGCCCGGCGTCCCTAAGCCTCAAAAACTCGACCTAGAAATAACATCTATATGAATTCTCACGTGGTCGCTAAAAATTAATATTAATGCACTAGCATTAAGTAAAACTTCTAAAACTCGGCCTAGAAATAACATCTATATGAATTTTCCACGTAACTAAAAATTAATATTAATGAACTAGTATTAAGTAAAACTTATGTAGGTGTTCCGGGCCTTGTTGTCTACGAACCGCTCTTCCTTCATGTGCGTGGCGAGGAACAAGGTCACCATATTCGGATCTTCTCCCGATTCAACCTGTTACATAATTATTATATAATTTGTCAGTTAAGTTGAAAGAAATATATTACTATAAAATATTAATTATGGGTATACGGCGAGATACGTACCATATGGGTGAAGAAATCCATGATGGACCTTGATCCACCACACCACTGCGACCCCGTCTGTCGCGCTCTTTTAGACTTCGCGGACTTCTCCTTGTAGGCTTCCTCCTCGAATCTCCTCTTCATTACCGCCCAGTCGGCGGCAGAGATCCAACCCTGAATAGGCTCTCCCCGGCGGTCGCGATCCTTTTGGTCGATGATCGCGTCCCTAATGAGCTTGCTGGCGATGCCGAAAAATATAGCCTCGACAGCAACGGCGCGGTGGGAAGGGAAGAAGTAAGTCTGCTGAAAAAATCATAGAAGTACATAAGTTATAACATAACATACTAAATGTTAAAAGGAAATAAACTTTTACGTACCGAAAAGTGCTCAAACCAGAAGGCCTTCCTGTCGGCCGAGACATCCCTCCAGTTGATCCAGGGCCCCCCGTAGTTCTGTCGCAGGAATGTACCCAGCGACCGGTGTACGGAGGAGGGATACTACCTGTAAAATGACAATTAAAATTTATTAAACAAGTTTATAATAAATTTAAACAAATTAAATACAATAATTTTACTTACCGCCTGGTCCGAGTACATGCCAAAATCTCCAACCTCAGATCCCCCTCTGGGCGACACGGAGGATTTGTCTCAAATGGGAGCTGCACTATGCCCCTGCCCCTGTCCCTGTCCGCAGCCTGTCCCTCGGTTTTGGCCTCGCCCTCGCCGTCGGCGTGGGCCTCGCCATCGCCCTCGACCTCGACGTGGGCCTCGGCCTGCTCCTCAATCGTGGGGTCGACCTCTGGAATACTCGATGGTACTGGCTGCATAGAAGAAGAAGGCCCTATCCTCGAACTGCTAGAGCCGGATATGGAGGCACTGCCGGCGACTAGACCGCTAGTGTATACTGGAGTGCGGGGGGATGAGGAGTCGATAGGAGTGGTAGATGGAGACGGTTGGGGTCGTCGACTCCCACCAGCACCGGAACCAAATGATCCACGTCGAGCCATATCTGAAAAAATACAGAAGTATACCATACTACATCTTAAAAAAACAAAAGTATACCATACTACAGCCAGGGAACGTCGCTAAGTAAACCATACTATATCTGAAAAAAACAAAAGTAAACCATACTACATCTGAAAACGTCGCTTATTAACGTCGCTAAAATAAAAGTAAACCATACTACATCTGAAAAAAATAAAAGTAAACCATACTACATCTGAAAATTAAACATATTCAATCCTCTTCTGAAAATTCATCTTGTTCCTCTTCCTCTTCCTCTTCCTCTTCCTCTTCACTTCTATCAACTTCCTCTTCTGATACTTCTACCTCTTCCAATTGATGAAACATGTCATGAGGAACTTCTGTTGAGTCTACATCGATAATATTTGTAATAAGAGGTAGTTCGTCTTCTTGATAAGCTATCTCGTCGACATCGAAGGTATTCCGAGCTTTAGTCTTACAGACTGCCCACCAATCTGATCTTTCGGCTCCTCGTTTTGGATAGCTGGTAAAGTAAACTAGCTGAGCATGGCTTGCTAGAATAAACGGCTCATAAGCTTGATATCGACGACGATAATTTATGTCAACAAGACCATGTTTGTCAACTCTCCAACCTCGACCCTGGATCGGATCGAACCAATCATATCTGAACAAGATGATCTTACAAGGTTCTATAGTATAATTGTATGCCAGTTCCATAATCTTCCGTAAGACGCCAAAGAAGTCATTGCCTGTGTCGACGTCTTTGTAGTTTGAAGATTTTATGCACAAACAGCTATTCTTCGTAGAATCCAAATCCAAGAAGTCGTCTCTTATTCGAGCATTTGTTGACTTGAACCTGAAACCATTTACCCAGTAACTTGGCCAGGTCTTCACTTGATAAATTGGCCCCTTGGCTAGAGTTTGATATACTCATTCTCAAGGATTGCCTCCGGACGATCAACCTAAATACCATAGAAACGATGCTAACTTAATTATTATGTGCAAGTATAAATGTACAGAAAAAGTAAATTGTGACTACGTCTGTACATATGCTCTCAACCAAAAAGGAAAATGAAGTCTCATTTGCCGTTCTACTTCCTCCTCGGTTGCGTACGGATTGTTGGACGTTACCTCATCCTTAAACATGCTGGAAAGCAATGAAGCATAGGTATATTAGTTATATTCAGAAGCAACGAAGCACACGAAATAATTTTACTTACCCCTCTAGCTTGTCCACTTCTTCCTCGTCGCAGTTGAGAAATACATATAACATTGCAGCGCTAACCTCGTCGTCATTTAGATATCTTTTTTTTATTTTACCAGATGGTTTTCTGTAGGCAGTAAATACTTTCAGCTTTGCCTCAATACCAACTTCATAGCCGTCATCATTTCTGGGAGCCCTTGTTCTGTTTGTAGCAATATGAGGCTGAAAATACATGGAACAGAAGTTTAAAATCTCCTCAAGGACATATGCTTCACAAATAGAACCCTCCACCCATGCCTTATTTTTCACCTTCCTCTTGAGGTGGTTCAACTGTCGCTCGAACGGGTACATCCAACGATAACCGACAGGTCCAGCAACAAGAGCCTCATGGATAAGATGAATCGACAAATGCTCCATTGAGTCGAAGAATGCAGGAGGAAAAACTCTCTCAAGTTTGCAAAGTGTTACCACAGTGTCCTTCTCTTGCTTCTCTAAACGATCGACGAGCAACTTGCAAGAACAAAGATCTCTGAAGAATATGCTAAGCTCTGTTAATGGATCCCAGACTACCGGCGGTAATAATTCTCGAATTACAACATGAATTAACCTCTCCATGAATACGTGGCAATCGTGGCTCTTCATTCCGGTCAGTGTACACTCCTTTATGTCGACACATCTTCTTAGATTGGAGACGTATCCGTCCGAAAATTTTAAGTCATGGATCCATCTACAAAGTCTCACTTTGTCCTTCTTGTCCAGCAAATAGATTGCCTTAGGCCGCAAAAGTTTTCCCTTTCCGTTGTCTATCATGTGCAATGTAGGGCGTCTGCATATTTCGGCTAAGTCCAATCTAGCCTTCTGATTATCTTTTGTCTTTCCTTTGACGTCCATTACAGTATTAATTATGTTATCAAACATGTTCTTC